>RJWM01014020.1:0-51689 GCA_004363535.1 Dasyprocta punctata | reverse complement strand
AAAGATCAACAATGGTGATTGAATGAATGGCAACAAGGGCTATATAAGGAAACAGTCAAGGAGATAAATGTCTATATTTACATGAAATATATTTAGCATAAGCTCACGTCTGAAATGTATATATGTGCATGTATATAAAACAGCTACTGATAAACAAATATTTCACTTTTACATATGACATCTATTATGTGTTGTTCAATGAAAGACCAGACATTAAGTCTAGAAGGGATTGGAAAAAATCTAATCCATTTGCCTCCATTTAGGCAGATCCTCTGCTCCATGACAAAATCCTAGACAATGAGCTTAAGAAATGGTCCAGCTTGGCAAATTTCTAGCATAACCACTAAAACTTTCAACTTCCTCCACATTTGTCCTTGCCAGTTAGCATCTCCTTGATGTTCTGCAGGCATACTTAACTGCAACTAGGTAGAAACATGGATTGACATCCTATGTGCTAACTATTATTTATTTATACTGTAGGAATGGTTAGGAAACTAGCAATATGTTAGTGTATTATGTCTGGAAGACAGAGAGGGAACAGAAGATGGCAGGAAGTCTTTATTAGAAGAGAACACAGTCAGTTTGCTTTTGGATATTTTGAGTTTAACGTTGTAGTAGGATTGCTACAAAGTATATCCAGCAGAGTTGAAAATGAGGCCTGCTCCTAGAAGACATGTCAGGGCATAAAATACAAATTTGGAGAACAATTGTCTGAATAATACTAATGGGTCATGAGAGTGGATCAGGAGATCATAAAAGAAAATTTGAAAGAATAAATGAGAAGAGAAAGAAAATGAGGGTATAGGAGAAAGAAGATTGGCTTAATGTGATCTTTTAAAACGTCTTATTCAAGGAATATAGGCAAAGAAGTCAGAAAGGAGACTGAGGAGCAATTAGAAAAGGCTATAGGGAGCAAGAAAACAACTTTTCCAGAAAGTCAAGAGTCAAAAAGGACAGGACTTCAGGTTGTCCACAAAGAATGAAGTCCTTTCCTAGTACACCTTAAAATCAACAAAATGATACATTAAAAAGTAGGTTCCCAAAATTCTGTAGCAGTAACCAAAATAGAGAAGATTTCAGGTTTATGACATAAACTGCTAAAAATATTAACTGATAAAAGACACGGAAATTCTGTGATAGAATAGCACAGTTCACCATGGCAAGGATACTAACTCTATATCCATCTCTAGGAGCCACATGAGCAGATCTACTACAGTCAGGGACAGCATACTGATATCCCAAAATTAAGAGAGAAGTTTACTTTCCAAATAGTAAGTCATAGAGACTGTTGGAACATAGTACAAATAACAATGGATTATATCCCCTCTAATGTCATAGAAGCCTCCAAAACTAAATGTGAAATTGAAGAATAGATTTAAATTTCAAGGATATCCTCCTATAGGACCAGAATACAAACCCCCAACTCAGCAGAGAAAGATTTTGTTCACTGAATAAGCAAACTTCAGAAATAACTGCTGAGGCCTGATATTCTAACAAAGTCTGCACAATACCTTAGCCCTGTTCTGCACTGTCATGCCTGCAGACAATAGAAAAAGTGGAATGAACACAAACAAACCAACCTCTAAACTTATGGTTTATTAGAAAAACAAATGGGTCTCAGATGAGAAGGGAGATAAGACACCTACATTTCATTCAGGCAAATAATAGGTCTGAGCCAAGAGAACAGTTGAGCAAGATGAAAATTAGCATCGTGGCATACACACACGCACACACACACACACACACACACACATCCCACTGAAAGGCAAAACATAAAGAAACCAACTTGCATGCAAAAGAAAAAGAAAAATGCAAATCAGAAGGAAATTCTTCTCAGGTTCTCTGAGCTACAGTTAGAATATAAATTCAATAAAGCAAGGACACACTGTTCAAGATGTTTGAATAGCATAAAGAAATAAATGGGAAAGTTACGAACCAAGAAAAATTGAGGAAGAAAGCATCACCCTTATGTGTCTATGATTCAATCTGAAAGTATAAGAAACAGGATAGATCCACCTAAATAGAAACCCACCAATAGATAAGAAAATGAGTGCAGATTTTTTTTTTTTTTTTTTTTTTTTTGCGCCAGGAATCAAACTCACAGCCTCATGCCTGCCAGACAGGTGCTTAAGCCACTGAGCCAAACTCCCAGCCCTACTTTTTTGAGGCAGGGTCACACTATGTAGCTCAGGCCGGCCTTGTGCTCGCATTGTAGCCCAAGCTGGCCTCGAACTCACAACGCTCCACCTATCTCAGCCTCCCAAGTGCTGGGATTAAAGGCATGCGCCACCATGCCCGGCTATGAGTGCAGATTTAAAAAATCAAAAGTTACAAAGACCAACACAATCAAATAGAAAGTAACTGATATAAAGAACAAAATTAACACAACACAATGATTAGTCTACCTGAATGAGTTCAACCAGTGGGACAAAAAAATAACAAATATTTGAAGATAAGCAAATTTTACTGAAATGAGAAAAAATAATTCAACCTGAAGATCACACTACTCTGTGCTCTAAAAAATTAATAAAGATGATTTACACTGCTAAGATAATGGATTTCAAGAATAAAGAATAGAACTCTCAAGATACCTAGATATAACAAAAGCCAATCATTGCAATGGGGGGGCAATATCAAATTCAACTCAATCTTGATGCCAGAAGACAATGTGGAAGTGTCTACAAGGTTGTGTATGAGAAAGCAATGTTCCAAGACTATCCGAACTAGGAAAGACCTTGCATAATAGCCAGACATTTTTTTTTTCTTTTTTTTTTTCGGCACCAGGGGTAGAACTCACAACCTTGAACCTGTCAGACAGGCGCTTAAGTAACTGAGCCAAACTCCCAGCCCTGGCTTTTTGAGCCAGGGTCGCACTACGTAGCTCAGGCCGGCCTTGTGCTCGCGTTGTAGCCCAAGCCGGCCTCGAACTCACAACGCTCCTCCTACCTCAGCCTCCCAAGTGGTGAGATTAAAGGCGTGCGCCACCACACCCGGCTCATTTCCTGGCGATTTTTTTCTTTAATTAGTACATGTTTATAGTACAGATTTTCATACCATTTGGGGAATTGGTATGCACACATAATAACATTTCAGTTCTTTTTTCTCTTCCCCTTTCCTTTCCTTCCAGCTCCCCTCCATTCATCTCTTGATTTCCTTTGTATTTTCCTTGTTTTTTAAATACATGTTTGCATAATATTTACATTCCTTATGTGGAGCTGAAAAAGACTGTTAGAAATGCCAAGATTCCCACTTTAAATAGATACAAATTGTATTCATTAGTTATACCTCAATAAAGCCATTTAAAAATCTCACAGTAAAGCTATTACAAGTTTTTCTTAGTCTGATTTTTAATGAGACCATAGTTGAGATTTAATTTATGTGTATTCATAAATTTTCATGTACAGCTCGATGAATTTTGACCTGTGTAACCATCACCTTTATCAATATTTTAAATATTTCCAGTGCCACTGGTGTAATGTTCAATGAACTGAAGTGATGAGAGTAAACATTTTTGTGTTAAGGGAGGAAAACGCTCAACAGTTCTCTATCAGTTCTTATGTTACTATTAGCTCTTTTTTGTTTTGTTTAATTTGTAAATGCTTTTATTAGGCTGGAAAAACTCTCTTCTATTTGCAGTTTTCAGAGGGTTTTTATCATAAATAAATATTGAGTTTTATGATGTTCTTTTTCTCCATCTATTAGTTTGATCACATGCTTTTCCCTATTTCATATTTAATGTGCTAAATTATAACGATTCATGTTCCAATATTGTACCAAACTTGCTTGATCCTATGGGTTATAATGCTCCATCTTTTTCTATATTGCTATTTGCATGCATTTGTTTAGAGTTTTTTCATTGATATTCATGAGGGATCTTGGTCTTTTGTTTGTTTTGTTTTATACTTTCTTTACTGAGTTGTGGTAGCAGGATTTCTCTGGCCTCATTAACTGACTGGGAAAGTATTTTCTCCTCTTTTGTGCTCTGAAAATGTTTCTAATTTATATTGTTTTTTACTTGAATGTTCAGTGGTATTTAGAAATGAAGCCACTTGGGTTGGTCTTTCCTTTGTGAGAAGTTTTCTAACCATGGCTTTGATTTTAACAAATACAAATACATTCACATTTTCTATTTTTCCCATATTAACTTCATAAATTTGTCTTTTTATATTGTTTGATCAATTTTTCATGCCTATATATTATAATCTGAGCCCCTACTTTGAAGATAGCAATATGCAATGTATTAATCTCCTATCTTTTACTGCAATTTTGTGTCATAGTTTTTATTTTTTCTCTTTAAAATAAAAAAATTGCCTTTTTAAAAAAAATTGTCCCTCTCTTAAAATTTTCTGATGTATTAACAAAAAAAAAAATGATCACAATACACCCTTGGTATACTCTTGATGCAACTGTACAGATGTTAGCTGATACATGTTTCTCTCTCTTTAAAATCAGTCTTTCTGTGGGTTTATTGATCACAGTAACACCTAAAAGAACTAAATTTTGCTTTATCAATGCTGTTTATTATTTAGCTATTTTTTTAGTCCATTGAATTTTGCTCTTTTTATATTATTTCCTTCCTACTGTTGTCTTGGTTTTGCAAAAGTAATAAATTTATTTCATTTGTGACTTTTAAGATTTCATTGTATACAGACTGCAAGTCAGACATATGAGTTATGGTTATGAAATTTGCTATTCTTTTTGACCATCCAGTAGATTAACTCAATTTTTCACAATTAACATACACACACACCAACACATTATGATTCTTGAAGGGAACCAAAGCTACCTTCCATTAGATATGTGGAAAATTCCAGAAACAAGGTGCATGTCTATGTGATTGACTGAGCCAGTTGGACACAGCTCTCTCATGGTAGAGGACCACAAGAGGCTCTGATGATTGCAGCAGTTGTAGAATTATTTTCTGAGGGAGTCAATGAGCATGAGGGCAGGGGCATCCAGGTTCTGTTTTCCAGTGTAGGTAAAAGCTACAAAGTCCAGAGCTGCCAGAGTTTCCTCATGCATCCATCTCTAGCTGGTTGAGGCTCACTCTTAGCTACAGCCCTAAATTCATGTCTCTTGACTTGCCTGAGATTGTTTGAACTACAACAACAGAATCAATTCATTCTCTACTGAAATGGGTCAGCATGGATTTCTGCTGCTTGCAACTAGGAACCCTGTCATAAATTGTATCCAACTCACAACAAATCTCTACAAAGCTAGTTGGGTAACTGTCACCAGGTTGTTCAACATTCTCAGATACCTTTATTTCTCAACTCTTAAACAAAAAATGGTTCCCACATTAGTACTGTTATGATTATTTAGCCAGATAGTATATACAAAATACCAGATATGTAGTTGGTGCTGAATAGAATTAATTCAGTGAAAAAAAGCATAAGCACCTCCAGCTTTGATTCAGTCTCACTTAAAAAGCCTTGTTGGATTTCTATGTCATGAGCCACAGTGGCTAATAAGAAATGTCGGGGTAGAAGTTAACAATGTAGCCTTGACTCAAGATTTTCAATAAGGCAGGCATAGAGGTTGGCTTCAAAGGGAGTAAGGTTGAGATAAAATTTTGTCTTTCTAAGAGTTAGAAGACCAGTTGTTTCTATTTGCTTTATCATTTTTTCATAAAATAAAATATTTTTACAAAGATACTAAGTAGGAACTAATAGAGAAAGAGAAATTTGAACAGAAAAGACTCTTGCCAAAGGTGCTCTGAAGATATTAAGGCTCGGGATTAGAGTCTTAATATCTTTGGTTGTCAAAAAGTGAAAACCAACCAGAGCATTTTACACAACAGTTACTTTGAGGCATAAAAAGTAAAAGGATTAGCAGGTGGGGGAAAGTTCCTGTTTAAGTTAAATCTATACATGCTCTGTACCTTGTCATCATAAAATTGTTTATTGAAAAAGGAAAGAAGCTCTTCTGTGATTTTCTCCCCTTAACCACAAAGGTTTTACAGTTATCTTCCATGGAATGTAAACCTTGACTGCAAGGCTATGATAACTACAAATCTTCCTCTACATAGTTGTTGTAAAAATTATATTTGGACATATTATGTTCATTATAAGATAATTTTTGCTAAAACTGAAACTAGAAAATCTATTTGACATAACTAGTCCCTTGCTGTGTATCTTCCTGAAGGAGTTAAAGACTTCGTATTACAGTGAAACATGCCTACCCATGCTTATGGCAGCACAGCTCATAATAGCTGTCTTACAAGTGGCTTATATGTCCATCAACAGATGAATGGATAAAGAAAATGTGGTATTATACACAAAAGAGTACTACTGTGCCATAAACTTGAGTCATTTGTAGGAAAATCTATGCACTTCAAGACCATAATATTAAGTGAAATAAATCAGACACACAAGTTTAAACATTGCAAAATATAAATAAAGTACAAAATGAATGATAGATGATAGGAAGTCAGGAGATGGATATTTCTCAAAGAGAAAGAGATCAAGAGATGGAGGAAGGAGGTATGTAGGGGAAGGCGAAGGGATGAAAAAGGGATTAAGATGTGTTATGTATGTGTACCAACTCCCCACGAGGAATGTAAACAATATATATAGCAAATATCCACCAAACAGGGAGAGAGATGAAAAAGATCAAGAAGCAGGGAGTGAAGGAAAAAGGTATGAAAAAAATTAAGATGTGTTATATGTATTTACCAGCTCTGTATGAGGAATGTAGACACTGTACTGCAAACATGTACATAAATAAATAACAAAATGTTTTGCTAAAACGTAAATAAAATAAACAAAAATGTTTTGTTAAAATGTAAAAAAAGTTTGAACATTTTTATATTAATTGGCAAAAATATTCTTATAAAGTACCAGGTACACACCAGTTTTGTATGGAGGGCATCTAACTCCATGGAGTTATTAATTGTATTTCCTAACTCGCCATTATTTACTCAGAAGATCTTTCTTTCTCACTTTGCTTTTCATAAACCTAGTTTTAAGATGAAATCTATGATTCTAACAGATTTGCTTCTAAACAGAATATGATGCTTGTTCCCTTTTTTCTTTTTGTTCCCTAAAAAGCAGTTAGGAAGAGAAGTGGGGTTGGTGGGCTAACTAAATGGGGTTAGGAAATTAAATACAGACAAGAAAATGGAGCCAGGTACTCTAGATACCACACCAGAAGGCTGGGGTGGGGGCGACAGAGTGATAAAATGCTGATTCAAGAAAAAAAAGAGTGAAGACCAGATCTTACTGGGAATGCGGAGTAGGAGCCCATGAAGACATAATGGAAAACTCAAGAGAAGAGGAGTGAGAGTAATGAAACAAAATCTTGGCACAACTAAGAAAATATGGGATCAAGGCCACACATTATGGGACTGGCATTTGAAAGGAGGAAGGGCACTTCTTCCTCTGAGGATAAAGAGGAGGTGTAGATGATGGAATTTATGGACATAAATGTTCATGTTCAAATCCTTTAATATTTCAATAAGAGAAGAAAGAAGAGAATTTAGTTTGAGTTCTGGAGGAAAATAGAGCATGTTTTGAAACCATTCAGAGAGCATCCTATGGTGAAGCATTAGAAGTTGCATTAAATAATTAGTGGGTTGCAGTAAGAATACAAATGACAGAACAGTGGATCCAATTAGCAGCTTCTTGAATTTTCTGGCTACATGTATGTGTAGAGAATGTCTAACAACTGTTGAAGTATTAGGGACACTGGTCTTTCCATGAAGTTACAAAGCTTGTGGAAAGACCAAAGAGCAAAATGGAACCACATAGAATGAAAATAATAGAGCTGGAGACAGTGCAACCCATATGTCTAACTGCAGGACAGCCTGGTGGAAATATTTGACAATACTACAAGATGTCCCCCCAACAACTTGAAAATGTGAGAAATTGAAGTGTCCTTAATGTTTGGAATTTTGGAATAAGTACACAATAGATCAGAAATATGTGTTGCTACCATCCCAATGAGAGTGATTCCCAGCCATCTGGACCAGATGGTATAATCTGAATAAATATATTAACATATGCAAGGAAAGTGTCAGCCAGGCCAAAAAATGGAGAAAAGCAGCAGTTTTGAAGGAGAAGGTCGCCTTTGCCTGTGGACTCTTAGTTTTCTGGCCCTATAGGCAAGGTCATCCCTGAAGTAGCATGGGATGTGATAACTGTTCTGGGCCTTATGTCATTTACTTCACATCTTCCTTGGTGCCAGCCTAGAGATAGTCCCATCATCGTTTGATTTCCTTCCTTGTAGCTTTCCTACAGGGACATCACACTCAAGACCTGTTATCATTCGTGATCTGGTCACCAGGACAATTCTTTTGCATTGTAAATGTACTAACTAGTGACCCATTTTATGAATCAGTCAAATGAATTCAGCTTTCCTGAACCCATCTCTGAAAGCCAGCCCACTAGAATAAATAAAGATAAATAAAATAAAGGTTTTGGAGTCTGTAAGGCTAAGATGGCACCATTTACAGAACTCACCAAGGTAAAGCCCTGTCCTTCCAGTCTTCATGGGAAGCAGCAAAGTGGCCTTTATCTGAACATTTTGAGAACAAAAGAGGTGATGGGGTGTGTGGGTGGGTGGGTGGGTGCACGTGTGTGTGCATGTGTGTGACAGATTAGAAGAGTTTGCACCTTTCACCTTGATTTGTCATTTGGATGTCCTTTCCAGGCCCTCCAGGAGGCCTAGGAAGGTAGAGCTCTTTATTGTGAAGGAAAATTGCCACATGCATGGCAGGGTAAATCCTGTGCTGAAATCAGATCAGTCACATTGTGCAGCTTTTGATGAGCCAAGAGCCACCAGCTTTGTACCCCCGATTTTTTGATAAAACTCTGGCTGATAGCTCTAGATTGAGAATTTTCTACCTCTGCAAGGCAGTTAGCATTTTTGCCAAAGAAAAAAGGAGCTATTCCCTCAAAATGCTCATCCAAACTAGACTTCTAAGAAGTCTTCCAGCCACAAGACTGAATCCCTTCTGGCTTTGGGAGGTCTTTCCTACTTCAGAAAACAGGAGTTCACCAGGCAGGTGAAATGCCTCAAGGAGGAGTTCAGATTTTAATCTCCAGCATTGATATCTTTGTGTATGACAGCTCTCTGCAGTCCTCTGCCTGACTAGAAGATAAACACAGGGAGTTTAGCATTTTCCAAAAAAATCTGTGTCCATCTGGACATCTTCTCACTTTCTCCACCTCCAACTTTCACACTGGAGATTTTATGTATGTTGAGGTCAGGTGTGGGAAGGAAAGAGGCCTTAAAGATTATTTTCTTAACATAAAAACTATAACTGATCTACCCAAGATATTCTCCAGCTATGTAACAAGAAAAGGCACAAATGCATGTACACTAATGGAAATCCTTGAGTTGTCAGAGACAAGACTGGCTGGCGGGCTCAGGCAGGAAGAGAGGATTAGAGGGGTGTGTGTGAAGTGCATCAGGACCTGTGACACCTGAAAGGTGGAGGCTGACAGCCCTATGGTTCTCAGAGAAAGTGATTAGAAACTAGATCCCAGCGAAGAAGGGGGCCTGGTCCCAAAGCTCTGACCCCTGAAAGAGACACTGAGAAAGGAGAAAACCACACAGAACACCCAGGACAGAAATATACCTGGGCTTAGCTCTAAAGACGTAGTACAATCCATAACTGGGAGATCTAGCGCCAAAGCTGATTCTGGCTTTTCTGTGTACAGGAAGTCTGATTTTCATAATTGAATCTAGAGCTACAAGAACAATTTAAAATATGGCAATTTAATGAATCAAGACAATATAAAGGAATTTTAAAATTTAAAACAAATGTAGAGAGGTTTCTGTGTTCTTTGGAAATGAGGCTGTGGGACCAGGGAGGGGCAGATTATATGAGCTGAGTTTGTGGGTTCCCCCCACCCCGTTCTTCTGACCCTGTGAGAAGCTTTGGGATGCTATCAACTCCCCCTCAAAAGGTCCTCTTCTGGCCTCAGTGTCATCCAGGACACTGAGCGTCCTTGGCAGGAACCGTGCAAGCCCATGTCTAGTCAGGAGCTGGACACACTGAAGGCTCTACCCACACCAACTACAATCAGTACCCACAGAGGCCTGTGGAGCCCAACATTCTGTTCATCTTAACAACATTCAAATGCAGCACAACTATAGCATAATGGCTGCAAGTGGACTGCCCAGGATAGGACTCTGGTTCTTGCGCTGTCACTTAGAATAACCAACATATCATACGTTAAATAGTCAAGAAATTAGAATGTGAGGCAGTTACAGCTTGTGTAAAACAGCTAAATGATGTGGTCAGAAACCCAGAGTGTTTTCAGTTGTCCATTCTCCATCCCTAATGTATTAGGTTGTTGTTCATAAAGCTTGTTGCCTCATGGTCACAAGATGGGTACTATTGCTCAGGTGTGCATTTTTTAATGATAGCATCAAAAGCAGATAGAGAGGAAAAGAGAAGACCTGTTTTATTTCCAGATTCTCTATTTTCAAAAAGAAAATGTGTTTCAGAACAAAAAACCCCTGCCTCTCCCTATCCCCCATCTCCGTAAAACTAATGCCCTGTCCATCCAAGAAAATTGTATCACTCCAACTGCAAAGGAAATTTACTTTGAAAAGTAAATGCACAGCATTTAAATTTGTCTTGGGAAGTAGACTTGGCCAAAAGAGAGAGAGAGGAAACAAGTGACTATAGGTAGGCAACTTTATATTTTTACAGACTGGTATGATAGAACAATATGTCACCTCAAAACTCAGAGGCTGAAAAACTAATTTGCTATTTTCATGAATCAATGGATTAGCTGCACAGGTCTGTCAAGCTGGGGAAGGCTTGGCCTATTGTGGCTAGACTGGCTCACATGTCTGCAGTCGGTCAGTGGGTGGGTTGGCTAGGGGCTGCCTGGTCTAGAACAGCCCCAGTTGGCGTGACCCATGTCAGCCACATGACTTTTCATCTTCCAGCAGACCAGCCCAGGCATATTCTGAAGATAGAGAGCGGAGGCCCAATGAGAATGCAGAAGCCAAAAATTGTGTTGAGACTTAGGCACCACCCACAGTCACTCCTACCTTACCTATTGACCAGAGAGAGTTCAACCCAGCCCTGGTTTAAGGGGTGAAGAAATAGAGTTGTGCCAATGGCCTGTTGCAAAGTGAATTTATACAGCTGAAAAGAACTAAGGCTATACTTGCAGATCATCCATCAGAGCAACCAGTGGAATTCACTGGGGCTCATCCTAGTTGTATAGTCATGGATCACTTAATCTAACCTCTTAGGGTCAATTTCCCCACCTGCAAAATAGGGATGATAATAAAATCTAGTTTACAAGCTCTTACGCAGATTATCGATGTGTTAACTTATGTCAGGTTGCTTACCTGGATGTCTTGCCTTGGTAAGTTACCATGTATTAACCAGTGTGAGACCTCATGATCATTGGCCAATGATCAAACACAGCAGCCCTAGCCTTAAATATTTTATAGACAGAGTCATAACCAATTAGAACTTTGATGGTTGAGACACAGCATGAATTTCACACTCACATTTCCTCAGATTTACTTTGTAATTCACCATGCTGCTCACACATTGGTCATACACAATGACAACGTCATTGTTTCTTTATTTAAGTAATTCAATCTGCTAACTGAAATCTCTCTGAGGGGTTTCTATACACTGAAGGAGCTCCCGTACCATCGACATGTGAAAGCTATTAATATTTAAGTTATACACTCTTCTTTAAAGTGTGTGTAATTTCACGTTTTTTATACCCTGTAAATATAGGAATGCTCCAACTGAGGTCTGGCAAAGCTGCCCCAAATTTCTACAATGCCTTCATGGTGCAGTTAAGAGAGAGAATCAAGAGGAAGGGGAAAAAAACATTAGCTGGGAGCACAGCATTGCCTGCAGGGCTGCTGCCTCCCTTAAAATCCATGCAGAATCCTGGAGCAGAATAGGGTGGGTTCAGGTAAGTCTGGCTTTCTATTTAGTTCTCTGCTCCTACTAAGGCCAGGTAAATGAGGAAGCAAATTAATCCACCACCCATGTATCAATGTGACACAAATTCCTTGACCTTGACCCTCAGTCAAGAGGCCATTGTGCAACTTTACAGGACTGACGACCCAGATACATGCATATGCATACACCTTAGAAAATATATGCACAGTTGTGGAACTGAAATAACTTCATGAAACAATATTTACCTTTTGTATATGCGATGTCCTCTGGTATTTCTTCTTTTATTGTATTTTCTTTGTATCTTCATTTTCTCAAATGCTGCTCATGACAAATTCAATTGGTTGAAAAATAGTATCTGAGCAATTGAAAAACACTGACATGTATCATTCTCTAAAGAGCACTGTATGAAATCCCTCTCTTTTCCAGATTTACTGCAGGGGCAGCTTCAGAAGGCACTGTGGTGGAATCTATCTACAGGGAGGTTAAGAGTAAAGTATCCCAGGGTGGGAGAAGGGGGGTCTCTGGGTTCCACATCTGGCTTGGACAATTTTTAATTCTGTCACTCTGGTATCATTATGTCAGCTCTGGGGCCTTCTCCCCTCTTGAGAACATGAGGAGGCTGATGCCCCTTCACAGTTGTATGCATTTAAATTGCAATCAGTTAGTCTAGTTCCTAGTACAAAGTGAGTCAAACAGAGCCGCTCTTACTTCAGGAACAACTGTCACTCTTCAGCTGTCTGGTGAAGCTGTTTGGTCTCATTTGCTCCTGACCACCAGTAAGGCAGGTTGGTACAGGACTGGATGCAACACAAATAAGTCTTGGTTCCAAAGGTTTATCACACAGAGCAGCCCTGGATGTGACCAGCAAAGGAGGGACACAAAAGGTGAGGAGGGAATGTGGTGGAAGAAGGATGAGGAGAAATTCCACCAGCCAGAAAAAGTTCTGAAGTAAGAAGCAGGTAGAGGCTAGTGTGTTTTTCATAGATGTTCCTGGATCTTTGATCCCGTGGGCAAACGAAGAAGATTTTTGGAGGTTTCCAAGAGGTAGATATACATGCCCCTCTTTCTACAAGTGGCTCTGCAGTATTCATGGCTGAACCTTGAATAAATGCATTGGAACCAAGTCCCAACACTAACATTTGCACAAGGAGGTAAAGCAGTATCTCAGGGTGGAGGCAGCCCCAGCATGGGGCTAATGAACAAACTGAAGGCTACATCTCAGCCCCCTATTATAGATGGTTTGTGTAGTGCACAACACCCTCAAACATCCCCACTGGCCTTGTGGATATATACTAATTCAAAATTATCTTTTATTTTTTTAGAATGCTCTTTCTGGGATTGCCTTCAAATCCTGTGGATCTTTCACTGACTATCCTCGATAGTAGCAGATTTTTAAATGTTCAAGCCAAATTAGATATGGGAAGAAACCAAAATTCCTTTGATCCCAGATGTGGTGGCAGTGGAAATGTGCCACTCAAATCTATGGAAGCATAACTGACAGATGGCCCCAGCTGCTGCCCCTTTGCCCTGTGCAGCTTCAAGCCTACAACTGATCATGATAGGATGTGAAGAAAAGGCCTGGGGAAAGAAGGGACTGATGGTTTGGTCTCCTGCGTCATCACTGGCCTCATGGGCTGGCAGAATACCTGCCACCCATATCTGAAAGCAGGAGAAGTTTATTGTGGCTCACAGCTTCAGAGGTCCATGCATGGCTGGCTGGCTCTGAAGGAAAAAACAGAATGAAAGAGCCTGGTAGAGGAAAACTGCTCACGTCATGGAGACCAGGAAGCAGACAGGGAAGGGAGGAGCCAGTGAGGGAGATACACTCCTCTAGGTCACATTTCCGGTAACCCACCTCCAACCAGTAGCCCACCTCTCAACAGCAAGTTAGTTGTAGTTCCCCCATATCTAACCACCTTCCAAACTCGTGAAGCTTTGGGGGACATTTTAGATCTGAGCCACAACCACTGGTCAATCTGTTTAATTTGTATTAAGGTAAGAGCTTGAAATAGCCATAAAATAAGCAAGATGGACTTCTGTAACTCATACAAGAGCTCAATGAATATGAAATTAGTCTTAAATGAGTGGAAAAAACTCCTGAAATAAAGTAATGCTACCTTCTATAGCAAGACCTAAATATCTACTAGTTCAAGAAGATAGTCTCAAGTTACACTTGAGAGGGCCCAAAAGGGATTCCTCACATCTTGGCTTCTACTTCTTCATACCTGCCCACAGAGCCAGCAGGAAAACTTCCATGAGAGCCAGTGCCCTCTCTGGGAATACCAGAGCCCCCCTGTGCCACAGGGAATGCTCCAGGGTACTCCAAATCCTCTGGCTCCTCTTGAAGCTGACCAAGGTCTTACCCTCCAGAGAGGCCAGAGGAGATAAGAGGGTGGTTCCCTCTCAGAATTCATGTCATAGTCTTTGTGTTCCCTACCTGGAAACACTTCTTAGCACTAGATAGAGAGTTTTTGTCCCTCTGCCACTCACTTCTTTTATTCATTGGAGCTCAAAATGAGTCCAGGAGACTGGTAAGAACAGATCCCTTTCACTCAAGCTAAGCTTCTGTTTCTATCCTCATTCAAACTCCTTGGATGCTCTCCAGGTAACAAACATCTAGAGCACCTTACTAACTGTATTTTCTGATTTTTAGTATTATTTTGTATATTTCCCTGTTATCTGAATTCTTGATGCTCTGGCATCTGGAGCTTTGCTATCCTGGAGAGGCTGCTTCTCCCAGGGTCAATTCCCAGTGACAGCAATTGCCTCCCCTGATTGCACTTTTCCTAGGTTTATTAGTTAGAGTGCTCTAGAGGAAAAGACCAAGAGACTATATATAATTATAAGGAGGGGTTTGTTAGATCGACTCACACTGTCAGGGGCCATCTGCACCCTGGAGAGCTAGAGGATGAAGTCCCTGCTCAGTCCAAGTAGAAAGCTTCAGAACATGTGAGACTAGTGACGCAGCCCTTCTGTTAGCTGAAGACCTGGAAGCGCCCTAGAAAACTGTCAGGTCGTGACTATGTTGAGAGACTGAGGAAGCTGGAGAGAGATGTTCACAGGCAATGGCAGCAGCAAATGATGCACTTATTTACAGGGTGAGCTTGGATTCCCTGGCAGACTTCCTCAGGCCTGAGTCTATTGAGGAGTACCTACTTTCAGCAAGGGTTTTCCCCCTCAGTCTGCTAATCTACATGCAGATAATCTCTGGAAGCATCTTCACAGACACATCCAGAAGTGTGTTTTACCAATTTTTAGGTAGCACTTGATCCTATCAAGTTGACAAACAGGATTTGCCACCACAGTAGGCAAACAGACCAATCCCATATCCACTGAAAGCCTCCTTCATGGGACACTCATAGGTTAAGCCTCCATGCTTTTCCTCCCCACCCTGCCTGGATTATCCTAAGGCCAAATACTGGACTACTAGAGTCAGTCCTACCAGCCAATCCTAAACCTGCCTAGCCTGCAAACTCTGCCTCGCCCATCTCTTCCCTTAGTGCTTGCACGCATGCGCGCGCGCGCACACACACAGACACACAGACACACGGAGGCCATTGCCCATGTTCTTCCCTCATTCTTTTTTCCCTGATTCACCTAGGTACTCTCCTGTATGGCTCTGAGTGACTCAGTGTATCCTCTCCTCTTGGGAGCTGTGAGTAACAAACCATCTTTTCAATACCAATCATCTCCTTATCTGTCTGCCTCTTCATCCCTACAAAACAATAAAACCTTCCTTTTAAAATGAACAGGTGTTGGGAATATTTCAATGTGGGGCATTGGTACTAGCAACAGTCAACCCAAACTCTGTGTTAAATATTCAAATAACATCATTTTTTACAGAGTACCTCATAAACAACCTCTCAGTTAGTTTAAGTCTGTTGATGGCTGTCCTCTTCTTAAAGACAAAAACTGGGGTTGTTTGAGCAATGGCAACATTACTGAAAGATGGTTATACTTTCTGTAAGGCTGCACATGAGGCTCTGTGGTCAGAATGAAGAACTTGGAATGCACTGTTGATTTGAAGGAGGTGTCAAAACACACACCAATAAAAAGAGCAATCATAGCCTTTAATACTTCCTATGAGCTCTTCCTATGTGCCAGGCACCAGTGTAGGTAATTTTCATACATTAATTTATTTAATCCACATGTCAACACTGAGGGTGATCCTCATGGTAGAGACCACTATGTTTTCACTGTTTCACAGACAATCTGAGATTAACAGCCTGGAAATTTATGTCATACAATATTAGAGCTGAAAATAACTTTAAAGGTCAACATTCTACTTTTCAGTTGAAGTAAAATATCTTTATATGTCCTCCTCAACTTGAAGGTTTTGTTATTTTCGAGCATAATTCCCCAATAAGGCATACATACTCTTGATTTGCTAGTAGTGAGTTCTGACTGCTTGACCTTTAGCCCAGCAATGTCATTTATGGGAAGTGACGCCTCCTATAATAATATCAAACCCCATAATCCATCATACATACTTTGAAAGCACTAAAGGGAAATGTGTTACAATAACCAAACATACCTAGTATATATCACACAGCTTGCCTAAATATTTCCCATTTATGCTATTTTGAGAATTGGCTCCTAGCCCAGTTCCGACAACAGTGTTCACAATTAAGTGAAAGAACATGTGAGTATAGTATTTGAAAATACAATCCCCCCCTTCAAAGAAACATTAGTTATGAGTTTCCTCTTATATATGTGAGATCCCCTTTTAAGAACTTAAGAAATATGGATTCTGCAATTGTCTCACTTACCGGAAAAATGTGTGTCCCATTAGGTTTCTAGAGGACAATAGTATGTCAGCTCTCATCAGCCTTCCTTCAAAGATTTTGCAGAAGCCAAGCCCAGAAGCCCCTCCTCAGACTACCTCTCCCATAGCAACTGCCTCGCCCTTGGCAAAGGCACAAACATTTTGTTCTGCTCAACCCTGGTTGCAGTAATAAGCCAAGTGTCCTAGACAGCAGCAGTTACCACAGAACTGTCTCAAAGCCAGCTTGAAGGGTACCAGGAGCTCAGTTCCTGGCCACAGTCCCACTGTGTTTTTGGATTATAGCCCTTGGTGGCATAGCTCCATCTTTGGGTATAGCCCATCTTGGGACCAAACCGATGGGCCGATGACAACCTGATGCATTCATTTTACTTGGTTGTTCTGAGCAAAATGCTAATCAAATTTCAATGAGTGGGAAGAATCCATCTTCTTTCCCATCCCTGAATATTTCTGCACCAAGTCTAAAGCTGAAGGAGCGAAGAATGCTTGGGATATGACTTTTTTCAAGATTGAACATCTGGGTTAGATCTATTAAATTGCAGCTTTAAATTAGTACATTTTATACTTTTCTCATAAATTAAGAAAAATAACAATGTATTGAACTCGAAAAAGAAATTTTTCAGTTCTTTTAAATGATGCTCAAAGGTTTCTAATTTTAATTTTGAAGAGGAAAAGGATCTTGGTCTACAATCACTGAGTATGTATGCCAAGCAAACTCATTAGATTCTTTGGTAAAATAATGTGTTCTGGATTTTACCAATTAAAATTAGTGTACTGTCTCAAGTCAAGTTACAACTTTGATTTAAATCTGTAGTCATTCAGTTAGTCTATCATTAGAATCATGATATCATGTACTGTCATAAATCAATGCACTAGACTGGGGATATAGCTCAGCAGCAAAGTGCCTACCTGGCAAGCCCAAGGTCCTGAGTTCAATTCCTGGTACCAAAAATAAATAAATAAATAAACAAATAAATAAATGCATTTTTACAGTTACAGGGTAACTGGTCTAACTCACAGCTCCTTTAGGCGTTCACTCTACAGCTTTATCCATTTATTAGTTAGGCCAGGACTGTATTGGCATGACTTTGATCAGCCTCCTCCCTCCTGCCTAAACTTCTATCTTTCTCCATAAGATTAGGAGATCAACAAAGAAGTCACCTGCAAATAAACTAGACAAATAAACTAGTTTTTCCCTTTTCTATCATTAAGCATTCCAGGGTATAAGAGAATAAAATCATAACAATCACTCTGGATTCCTCTAAAAACTGGGTTTCCAAGCTTATCTCAAATCAAGAAGCTTTTTAAAAAATTATTCTGCCCATGGGATTTGAAGTAAAAACGGCATAAGAATAAAAACATCTCTTTGAAGAAGGACTTTCCTCTTTTACTTTTAGTTCTCCAATTGTTCAGAGGAGGGTGTGGTGAATGATTACAACAAGGAAAGTTTGTTTAGCCCAAAAATGAGAAGATAAAGAGAGGGAAAGAGAATACTGACCTGGAGTAGATTTAGATGAGAGATAACGGCTTCCCCATCTCCTTTGATGAAAGGGCTTAATGAATAGCAAGAGGAACTGAAGAACCATTTCAACGCAAACGTCCTGACCTTTCTAAGCCCTGCCAATGTCTTAACCAAAAGGACTTCTCAGAATAACTATCCAAAAACTTGTTTAATGTGATGTTTTTGTAAACTTGTTTTTCTGTTTCTGTAGTATTTATCTTACATTTTAGACCTTTTAGACTGATATGTTTTTCTATTACCCAAGTAATACACCAAGTAACTCATGTTTATCATAGAAAAAAAAAAATGAAAATACAGAT
Organism: Dasyprocta punctata; assembly: GCA_004363535.1. Lineage (NCBI taxonomy): Eukaryota > Metazoa > Chordata > Mammalia > Rodentia > Dasyproctidae > Dasyprocta > Dasyprocta punctata. Next base: position 33,192 of record RJWM01014020.1, on the reverse strand, counting down.
AAACAACAAGAAAAAATGACCTGAAACTCCACCAAGAGATAAGCACTGTTTATCATCCTCGGGCATGGACTTTGAGACTTTTCTGTCTGCTTCCCTCTCTCTGGGAGATTGGTAAAGTAACTGCCGTTGCAGTCAAAAATGTAGCTACTAAGAATGATATACATGTGACGCATCAATATTAGGCCTTGGCCCTGTGTTTGTCCAAAATCTGCTCTTTGGTTTCATCTTGGCCTTGGCCTTGGCAAGCAAAATTGCTGAATGTCAACTTCATCGCTATCTGGCAACCTTGAACTTGTTCAGAGATTCGTTGGTGGAGTGGATCACCATCACATCCAACTGGCAATAATGTCAGCACCATGAATAAGACACAGCCATATTTCCAGTTGATATCTGAGTATTTCCCTAAAAATATAATCACTTTAGAAATAACTTGGAGGGAAAATATCTTTATGTACTTCGTGTATTGAAATTCTACAGGGTACAAACACTACCACCACATGTATGTGAAGTAAAATGCTATAATAAGAATTAAGAATGATTACAAAAGTTGTTAATTTTATGAACTAAAATGCTTTTAGAAACTTTCAAAAAGTTAAATAATTAAAAGAACATTTTGTTAACATTATTATTACAATATTAATAGAGAATATATTAGCTAGATAACTTAGGAAAATCAGGACATCCTTTTTGAACCAAAATATGCTTTTAAAAATTTAAATAATATAAGGGAAACTAATATTCATTTATTTAATGCTATTTGGCTATGAATTTTTAAACGAAAAGTTATTTCAGAATTTTTTTTACCTGTTTTAAAGGTAAATTTAAACTATAATGTAAACTCTACTACTTGAAAATCTCACAAGGAGAAAAAAAAATCTCTCAAATCACGAATATTATGTTCATAAAAGGCATCTTTTAGCAAGAATTAATAAATACAGAGTCTAAATTATGAAACAAATTGTGAGGGAAAAGTGGACACATATAACACATTTTATTTTCACTAACCCAATTTCAAAACACCAACTTCCTAATAATGCTCCAGGAAGACAATTCTTAATAGTCCTCAACCTTAAATAAAAAGTTCATTAAAATTATCTTTATGGTGACCAGTTGTTTGGGGCAGTCAAAAGTAAATGATTTTGAAATTTGCTAAAGCTATGAATCTTGACTATGAAGTTTCTTTTAGAAAACTATTGTAGAAATCTCTTAAATTATATTCTGTTGTACAAAATGGTTGGTGACATTAATAAATATGCCAATTGAAAGTGACTCTTCCTTTAGTATGCAAATGTATGGGAATGTAGCTGCAAGAACTATCTAACAGTTGACAATCTTGAGAAACTACTGTACTGATACTAAACTATAACAACAAAATTATCAATTTTCTATTTTTCAATAGAAAATATTTTCAATATTTATGCTGACAATAAAACAATCATAATTTGAATATTTTCATAAAATTTAAACTTATATTCCAGCAGTTCTGTTAATGATTGTGACATCTAACTCTAGTCTCTGCTTTAGCAAAATATATGCATTAATCCTCAGCCATTTTCATTTTATTCAGAATGTAGTAAGTGTGTCCTGAATATATTTATGTATTACATATGAGACAAAGAAATGTGTATCTCTTAAAATGCTTTCAGTGGCAAGAAATAGACACTACTACCCAAAACAGCTTTTAAAACATGTTCAGGGGAAGAGAATTTACTAGCTCACATACTGAAAATTCTCAGATGGTCCACAGTACTTGCTTCAGACAGGGTTTTATCTCTCATCATTTTTCAGCTCTACTTTCTAGCACCGTTAGTCTCATTACCAGCCTCCTTTCTTATGATCCAAGATGGCTATCATTATCTTCTGAAGCCATTTTTCCATTCATGACAGTGTCCAGAAAGAAGCAAGATCATTTTTGTCCCAGGAATTCCCAAAAAAGTCATGAGGTACACCCTGATAAAAGTATGCTTACATGACATGTTCACCACGGAAGTCATAACTCTGGCTAGTTGGGTACAGAACATTGTTTGTTTCAATCAACCAGTTTCCATCCCTGATGATGGAACAATGTCAATTCCACCTGAATTAGATGGAGAACTGGTGATTTCCCAAATGAGTTATGACAAAATTGATGTAGGTCAGCAAATCTACAACATAAAATCATGTCTACCATTAGTAATAAAATATTATCAAAATGACATACACAATATGAATCTGGTTTTTATGTATATATTTCAATACAGGTATATTTTGGCTTCATTATTTAAGCCATCCCTCTCTTAAAGATTTTTTCATTGTTTACACCATTTCACTTCGGAAATAATACTTCAATTAGCAAAATTGTACATAAATTTTTTCAGATGATTGTAGAATAAATTCCTAAAATTTTAATTGCTGAATAAATATATATTATGTATATGTCATACATATGTATATATAGTTTGAAATATTAAACATCTTGCAAAAGTATAACAATGAAAACCTTCCACAACACTCTTTTTTAAATTTTTTTATTTTAAGGAGAATAAAACAAGACAAAACAGAACAGAATAAAGCAGATCAGAGAAAAACAATACAAGCAACACAGGATTTCAAAACAAGGCAACAGGAAATCAACAGTGACTACCATAATGTCTCTTGTTTTTTGAAATAGTTGCCCATATCTTCCCACACAATGATTTCAAACAAAACAAAGCAGTATAAAACTAATCAAAACAAAAGAAGGAAATCATTGCAGGCCTTCAAAGCCTGACAATAGGAAAATCAACAATGGCTACCATAATGTCTCTCGTTCTCTTCAAAATAGCTGTCCATATCTTAACACATACTGAAATCAAATAATGCAAAATAGACTGAAACCAATCAAAACAAAGAATAAAAACATTACTGGACTTCAAAACACAATAGGAAATCAACAGTTTTAGTTCTGTTATTTCTTTGATGAATTTCTGTCTAGTTGACCTGTCGCTTTGTGTCAATGAGGTGTTAAGATTTCCTGTTATAATTGTGTTATTGCTTATTTGATTTTTTATTTCTATTAATATTTGCTTTACATAGCTGGGTGCTCCCATATTTGGTGCATATATATTTAAGATTGTTATCTCTTCATCTTGAAGTTTTCCCCTAACTAGTATGTAGTGGCCTTCTTTATCTCTTTTGATCATTCTTGGTTTGAAGTTCACATTGTCTGCGAACAGAATAGCTACTCCTGCTTTTTTGGCGGGGGGGTTCTATTGCATGAAGTATTGTTTTCCATCCTTTGACTTTCAGTCTATGAATTTCCTTTTGGGTTATGTGGGTTTCTTGAATATAGCATATGGTTGGATGTTGTTTCTTGTTCCATTCTGCCAGCCTGTTTCTTTTAATTGGTGAATTGAGGCCATTTACATTAATGGTTATAACTGATACATATTGGCTTTCTTTTGTCATGTTATCTTTCTGCTATTGGTTCTTTACCTTTCCCCTCTATTTAATTGTCTGCCTTTCCTATTGTTTTTTTTCTGTTGGTGTTCTTGAAGTCATAGTTATTTTTATGTCTATCTAGAATACCTGTCAGTATTCTTTGCAGGGCTGGTTTGGTGGTCATGAAGTTCTTCAGCTGTTCTTTATCATGGAAGTATCTTACTTCTCCAACAATTTTGAAGGACAGTTTTGCAGGGTACATCACTCTGGATTGGAAGTGTTATTCCTTTAGGATTTGAAATACTTCACTCCATGCTCTTCTTGATTTCACTGTTTGTGTTGAGAAGTCTGCTGTAATTCTGGTGGGCTTTCCTTTATAGGTGATCTGTCTCTTTTCTTTAACAGCTTTTAATATTTTGTTCTTATGTTGAATTTCTGGGATGTTGATTACTATATATCTGGGTGTAGATTTATTTTGGTTATGGCTAATTGGAGTCCTATATGCTTCACTTACCTGCATGTCAGTTTCCTTTCCCATGTTTGGGAGATTTTCAGCAATTATTTCTGTAAATAGTCTTTTTATATTATTTGTGTTGTCATCTTTTCATTTACACCTATCAATCTTATATTATTTTTCTTTGCATCATCTTGTAACTGTTGAATTGTTACTTCCTGATTCCTTGTTATTTTTAAAAGATCTTTCCTTTCCTGTTCATTTGCTGCAATATTGTCTTCGAGGTCTGAAAGTCTATCTTCACATTCATTGAGGCGATTTTGCCAGCTTTTGATGGATTTTTTGATTTCCTGGATATCTCTTTGAATCAGTTTCCTGCATTCTTTTTCTTTCTTTTATTGTGCATTCAAGGTTTCTATCTTTTTGCAATGCTCCTCAATTTTTTTAAACTATGTCTTCTTTAGATGTGTTCAGTATTTCTTTTATTACATTCAACATTTCTTCTTTTACCTGGGAGATTATCTCTAATCTGAGTTCCTTGACAGCTTCATGGCATTGTTTCTTTACTTCAGTTGCTAGCATTTCAGAAATTTCAAGTGTATAGGTTATATTTTCTTCTATGTCCATGTCTCCTAAGCTTGGTTGGGATGGGCTGGAGGTTTGAGATTGTATTTTGTTCTTTTGCTTTGTCATTTTCCTGTATACCCATGGAGAAGCTTTTGCAAGGTCTCAATTGCTTCCTGGATTGAGGATATCTTCTTCCTGTATTGAGGATATCTATCTGTACTGGAGGGGATCTCCCCAGCTGAGTGGGGGTTGTTAGGCAGGTCTTACCATGTCCCTAGTGGCACTCAAAGGCTCCTTAAATGTGAAGAGTACACTGGGCTGGCCTTCAGCGCACCCCCATGTGGCACTCCAAAACTCCCCAGCTGCTTGAGAGTGCTGGGCCGGACTCTGTCAGGTTCTGAGTGGCACAGGAAGGCTGAACAGCTAGAGGGAGTATGCTCTGCAGGCCTTCAGCTCATGCCACATGGCACACCAAACTTCCCAGTTGCTTGGGGTCACTGGGAGGGACCCAACCAGGCCCTGAGGGACCTATCTGAAGATCCCTGGCTGTTTGGGGAAGCTGGGCAGGGCCCTACCAGGTTCTGAGCAAGGCACTGAGGTTGCATGGCTGAGTAGAATTCACTGTGCAGGACTTCGGCTCACACCACTCAGCACCGCTTCCACAACACTCTTTACAAGCAAATAATATCACTCACCAATGTGATGGGCAAAAAAATTTCAATGTTCACATGTATATATTTTTGAACACTAGTAAAAGTGAAATTATTCTCACATCAGTTATGCACTGATTGCTTCATTTTTACATGTTAGTATTTAGTCCTATATGTTGATACCCTGACCCATTTCTTAAGTGACTATTCATCTTTACATATTAAATATAGTAATTTTTTTTCTGTTCCACGCCCTCATTTTTCCTTTTCGTTTTGATTGTATTTAATTGCCATTTTTCAATATAGATGTACTATTTATGATGTAATCAAAATTGTAAAATATTTCTTTTTAGAAATAGCTTCCCCAATCCTACGTATCTCAGTTGTTAATTGTATTTTCATCTAATATATCATTGTTCCTTATTTTGCTTTTAAACAATTAAATCATCTAAAAGTACTTTGTTGTAAGATGTGAGGTTAAGTCATAACTTTACTTTTATCTAAATGGCTAAGCAGTGTCCTAATGGAAATACAGTATAACCTGGTGACTATAACCCGTGGCTCTACATCCAGACTGGTGAATTTTTGCCTTTGAAACTTACACATCTTTTATTCATCTATAAAATAGGGATGACAATAATGGTATCTACTTCATAGGATGGCTTTGAGGGTGAAATGTGTTAAAGCAAAAAGAATTGGAATATTGCCCAAAGCATGAATGTTAGACATTGTTATTACTATTTATTGACTCATCATGTTTCTGCTTGAGATAATAACTCTGTGAAGCCTAAATATTTATCTATATATAAATCTGTTTCCAGAATTTTTTTCTCTTATTGATCAATCTGTTTAATTTTACCTCTCTGCTTATTTTTTATTAATAATATATGTTTGTGGCACTTGAAGTTTATCTTCATCTTAGGGAGTAGGCACATGTACATTACACAGTTTGTTGATTTTTTTAATCCCCTTCTTCCCACCTGCTTCCCTTTCTCCATCTCTAAATCCCACTGGCCTTCCTCCTCCATCGCATTTTCGTTCTTGTTGTTATTATTTTTAAAATGTTATGACATATAATGTTTGCATTCATTTAATTTGGTACATGTACATGTCATATCTTAATTTTTACTTTTAAAAGGTTTATATAAATATGTGTCAAATCAGCAGAATGAATTTGTGACTTCTTAAGATGCCTTGGTTTCTTGACTTTAAATACTACGTTATTTCCTATGTGCTTCATGTCTATTTTACACAAATTACTTCTCTTCACCCTTTAGTGATTCTTTAGTCTGTCCAGTGTTAGTTCTGCTATTTACTAGCAGTGTAACCCTGGGCAAGTTATCTGAACTCTCTGCCTCAATTGTCTCATTTGTAAAGAAGAGATAATAAAGGATATGACCTCTTTAGCAATGAGACAATTGAGGCAGAGAGTTATTAAATACCTATCATCTTGTTTTCAAAGTCTATATTGTTATTGTTTTGGGTTTTTTGTTGTTCCTGTGGCTGTTTTTTGCATGTCTCTGGTTTGTTGTTTTTCTTTTCTATGTTTTTTTCTCTCTTTAAAATAAAAAAATAATAGAGATGATTTCATAGGGCTGCTATGAAAATTAAATTAGATAAAACATGCAAAGTACTTAGTACAGTGAACATAAATTATCAAATAATTGTTACTTGCTATTTTCCTTATTACCTTTGTAATAGTAAAAGTCACAAAAATTTCTTCTTCATTGAAAGCCTAGAAAATACTAACAAAAATAATCAGGATACAAAAAAATAGAGTAAAAAGACAGTGTTTAAAAAATTATCAAAGGAGTGAATATGAAGAAATCCTATTGTCTTTGTGTTTCATATGAAGTGAATATTGAAATAAATACATCACTAATAATATTCCTTAGAAGTATGAATTTATAAAGTAGTGCTAAAATTCTTCTCCAAGGTTTCTTTTTTCCCCATGATCACCACATGTTTACACATATACTGAAGAGAGAGATGTTAAAAAGAAGGAAAATACTTAGGAATTAGTCTATCCAAGCAGAAATTATATTTGCCTGATATCTGTGTTCTTTGGAAATATGTTCTATCACAGAGCAATTATTTCTTTACTAATACACATAACATGAATTCACATGTGCACATGCACATATGCACATACACACACACACACCCCACAAACAGGCATTTCTTGACATTTTAAACCATTCCAGATTGGCTCAACTCCAGTTAATCATATTAAAATGTCAAGAAAATTAAGTATTAAAGATACAATCTGGTCCTTCTTGAACTTATTTACTTGTTCTTTTAAAAAAAATAATGGCATGGCAGAGAACAGCCGACTGCTTCCTTCCTTCCAGCAGACAGACTAATTATATCTTCTTGTTTTTACTCAAGCAATATCTTTTACCATGTGTAAAAAGATAAGGTAAAAAGAAATCCCAGAGGACTCCAAATCTGTACGAGAGAAGGTGTGGCCACACATGTGCTAGCTTCCCTGAGGTTGAAAATACTAGGGAAGGCCCCACAGACAGAGACACTTGTGAGTCTCTCAACTCTGTGTCACCATGGAGATGCCAGTAGCATTCAAAATGTTATGCCAAAGAATTATTGGGAACCAAAACATTAAAATTATTCCCATGTGATTGTGAAACTCAATCTTCCTGGCTTTTGAAGGAGGGATGTTTCCTTTACAATTCCACCATTTTCAATGCCAGTAATTGCACACTGGATCAAAAGACTGATGAGAAATGGAACTGGAAACCTAGAGATAATTTAAGAATAGCTTAGGTAACTAGACCCAGTCTTTGAAGAAGAACTCTAGGGGGGAGGTCTTAAAATGATCTTAAGTCTTGACCACAATTCCTTGGACACCACTACAGAAAAATAAAACACCAGTATGTTTACATGGCATTTGAAGAGTCCAATATGTCAGCTTGAATTGATTTTTACAGCCATTTTCACAAGTGACTTAAGTCGCTAATTAATTGGCAAATGTTCAATTCCCATCTAGTCAAGTTATCTAGGTTAAGAAAAATAAACATCTTATTGCAACCAGAAAAGAAAGAATTAGAAAAATATTTTATTGCTCTGAGAGGCATATTTCTTTGCTATGGTGTACTAAATAGCATACTTACAATCAACTTAGAGTTTTAAGCAGGCATATTTCCTATTTAGTATGTAGGCTTACGTTTTAAATCTGATTTAAAACAAATTTCTGAAGCCCAAGAGTCTTCTTTGAAGTCTTTAGAAAACACATTAGATAGCGTACACATTGGAGCCATTTAAAAAGCAGGCCTTGTTTGTTAAATTTTGGTCACTGTTCTATACATTGGGGATAAAATGATGACTCAGAAAACAAGTATGATGATAATACGATGGTAACTTAGATTAAGGTGGTGCCAGTGGAGACAGATCAATGGAAAAACTATCAGGATTGGAATTGGATTTAAAGAAGGGAAAGGGTATATGGAATAGGTTTATACAATAAAATGTAAGTGCTTTGGGTTGGAAGAAGGAAGGGTTAAAACAACAATATTTTACAAGGCTCAATACTGTTCATGACTCAAGGAATTGATATTCTAAGTCTAAATCCAGAATTATAAATATTTTGTGTTTCTCTGAGATCTCACACTGACCTTCAGAGTTAACCTGGAACCAAAGAAACTGTGGAGTTGTTTTGGTTAAGATATAGCAAAGCAAAATGATTGTTTCCTTCATTGTAACAAATGAAAATAATAGATAAACTAAAATAGTATCTTTCTTCAAAGTTGTTGAACAAAAATAATCAAACATACATGCACACATGATCTAAATAAACTAAGTCCAGAAGTGAGTGCATCCATCAGAGATGAGCAATTAGGGAGAGACTCATACTTGGGGCAAATATCCCAGCCTGAGGCAAATGAAAAAGCAACTCCATCATAAGCAGAAAGACTTTGCTGGATGAGACTGAACTTTCAACAGCAGTATGGGATAACATGAAATGATGAAATCTCACACACACAGACTTCTCAAAACAATTCACCCCCTGGGAATTTTGCCAGGTCAGCTGCTGTTGGGCAGAGCTAAAAGGCAAAGAGAGTCCTTCCCACACCTTGCTCTTGAGTTTCAGAGCTCTTCTGGAGTTCAATTTGGAGGCAAAATCAGACAAAGCAAACCTGAAACTAGGTTCAAATCTTGAAAAACCAAACTAACCATCCCACTCCATGTAAAGAAATAAATTGGTGGTTATACTGAAAGGCAAAGAGAAATCTTCATAATCTCATTAGCAAAAAGTCAGTTGCAATTAACTGAAGTCCATGCTCTGCTAGACCTAGGAAAGTCTCTTCATAAAAATCTCCTGGAGCTTTTGAACAGATGAAAAGGAAGGCATTTTGGGGAAAATTCAAAATAAATGTATACAATCTAGTTTAGTCCGTACCAGTAACTTACTAAAAATTTCTGATATACAATAAAAATATTATTAGCCACATAAGAATGAAAATATGACCCATACCTAGAAAAGAAAGTCAATTGAGGCAAACCTCCTACTGACCAGATGTTGCAATCAGTGGGTGAGATCTGAAATAACAATTTTGAAGATTTTAAGGTATTTAGAAACAAAGATGAACATAATGGATGAATACAGAGAAATTTCATCAGACAATTTCAGCTCAAAACAAGACCCAAATGGTAAACCTAGAATCATAAAATATCATGCCTGACACACACAATATGTAAGGGATAAGTTTAAGAGCAGACCAGGAACAAAAGAAAGAGTAGGAATACAAAGATAGGCCATTAAGAAATAGAAGAAATGAAGTATAGAAAGAAAAAAAGATTAAAATACTGAATATAACATCAGAGAAATGTGAGTTAATGGCAAATAATTTACATACACGTAATTGAAATTGTCAGAGTGCGGTCTTTCTGTAAAACATAACCCAGTTAGAAATCAGTAAGCAGATGATAACAAGAAACCTTCAAATATTTAGACATTAAGCCATACACATCCAAATAAGATTTATGTCAAAGAAGAAATATAATATAATATAATTTACAAAATACTTTGTACTGAATGGTAATGAAACTAGAACATATAAAACCTTGTGGGACGTACCTGAAGCAGTACTTCAAGGAAAAGTAGTAACTTTAAATGCATATATTAAAAAAGTATGATGTCAAATTGAAAATAAAATGCATAAAGATTAAGAAGAAATAAAACTATTTGCAAACATATATATACGATCAATATATTTACAATAAAATTCAGTGTAATTCAAGGAAGAAATAACAATGGTTCTATAATATCAAATGGTGATAGAAAAATAAACATCTGTGTGGGAAAAAAATAATGCTGATCCCTTATATCAGGGCATACAAAAATTGTTTTTTAATAATCATGATCTAAAAGCAAAAATAAACAAAATCCCCACCAAATTCTAAAGCTTCTAGAACAAAACTCAAAACAACATCGTGATTGGGATAATCAAAGATTTTCTTTGTCAGAATGCAGAAAGCACTCAGGGAAAAATGATGTTTAATTTTATTAAAAACTAAAAGCTTCTGCTTTTAAAGTTACCATTAAGAAAGTGAAAAAATACAGCCTTCATGAGAAAATATTCACTATATGTATGAAAAGTGATTCATTTTCAGAATATATAAAGTGCTACATCTCTAAAAATAGCCCAATTACAAAAGAGGAGAAGATTTGAATATACACTTCTCCTGAAAAGGTATAGGAATTTGCACTAAATACATGAAAAAGTGGTTCATATTATAGGTAATAATAAATTAAAGCCATATTAAGATCCAGCTAAAACTGAAGACTGATTATATCAAATGAGAATATAAATACACTCACTGTCACTGGAAAATAATTTGTCAGTTTTTATACATATCCTACTTTACAATACAACAATTTCACCCATAGGAATATACCTCAGAGGAATAAAAGCATTTGTCTACAAAAGACTTGTTTACAACCATTCATAGCAGCTTTATTACTAATAGCCCAAAGCTGTAAAAATGATATGTATGTCAAAAGAAGAATGAATGAGTCACTTATGGTATGTTCATAAAATGGAGTTCTAGTTAGAAATAAAAACAAAACATGAAGGAGTATTCTGAGTGACAAAAAGCCAAACCAAGAAAGATACATAGAATATAATTCTACTCATGTCTAAGGACTAGCAAAATTATTATATGATGATAGAAATTAGAACAGAAGTTTCCTCTAAGGGGATGGCACCATGATCTTTCTAGGTCATGAAAATTAGTGATAAAGCAGTAGTTCCTATGAATTTGTCAAATTCCACCAAACCATACATGCAGATCTATCTGCAGATCTATACATTTTATGGTAAGTAAATTATACCACAATAAAGGAAAGAGAAAAAAAGGAGGAAGCCAAGCATACTCCACCACATGAAAAAACACACATTAAATTATACATTCTATTCTCTATCCAGAATGTCAACTCGATTATAAACACACCTTCACAATATAAGGAAACTAAAAACAATAAAACTAAGCAAACTAGCAAAGGTTTACTTTGAAAACACACACACAGTAAAATTCCTTAGGAAATAATTTTTTTTTCTCAACCTGAGAGATTACTTTCTAGCCATCTGTCTGAGTGTTGGATTGTATCAGAGCCCCAAAAGGAATTGCTTAATATTTTTATCACTGTGAAATCTAGTTTCAGGGATCATCCTCCAAGATAATGAGGGCAACTTGATGCAAACAGTCAGGCCCTGGAGCAAGACAATCCTCAATTTAAACCCTGTCTGTACCTGTGAGTCTCTCTGTGATTGGGCTGTGATCTTTGACTCTCTAGGACTTGACCAGCAAAATGGAGAAAAGATTATTTGGAAGTATTGAAGATAACATATGAGAAATACCTCATGCCCTACAGGCAGGCATCTCTCAATGGTTAGTTGTAATTGCTAATAATGGAGAGAAAAATCACCTGACAGGAGATAGTGATAGTAGGTGGGAGCTAAAGCCCTCAGAAGAGAGGTGTCAGCATTGCCAAGCAGCCGTTCCAGCCTCACCTTTGCAGAACAACCTCAGAGGGTGCTGGCTGTTTTAAGAGAACCATCACATCCTCCTTTGTTTGATGGCTCCGGAAGTCTGATTCTGGGATTCCCCTTAACACTCACACAACAAACAAGCAAATTCAGATTGATAATCTATGTTTCCCATAATGTGGACATGGTTCAACATATTCATAGTTTTTAAGGATGATAGAAACTATACCACCAAAGCACTTCAAATTTTATTCCTTCAGGAGAACATAGTAACAATGGATGGACTATGTCTGATCACATTTCTAAGCATCCATTTAGTATGTCAGGGTTTTCCCATGTGAATACCCAGTTTGTATCCTCTGTGTCCTCTGGGTACTCTTCTCTGTCTGCAAGGCCATATATATTCTTCCTTATTTTGTATTTGTTTTGTTTCTAAAATTTACCAATAATCTGACTTGAGATAGTAAGGGCCCCAAATAGGATTTTTCTAGTTTTACACTGTGGTCATCATACCGCTTTAGAGAATTTCAGAAACACAAGCAATTTGTTTCAGAGTCAAAAGGATCCTCTCATGCCACTGCCTTCACAGCTCTCCCCATAGAAATCTGTGGTCATCTCTGTCATTCTGTTGTCATGAACTTCATTACTTCACCAGTCCCTTAATGCGTGGTTATAGAGCTCCAATTGGAAAGATTTTTTTATATTAAATAAAATCTGTTTTTTAAATATTCCTCCAGGATTTGTCTATTCTCCAAAACCAAACAAAACAATTAGCACACTTCCCCTTCACCTCATAAGCCTTCCTCTGTGTGTTAATCTGTTTTTCATTACTATAATGGAATACCTAAGGCTGAGTGTACACTGGGGAACAAGCTCACAACCCATAAAACAGTGGAGGGCAAACCACATCCAAACTACAACATACCCCTTTTGGAACCATGTTACTTGCCTGCCACTATCCTGCCTACACCATCCAAACAAAACTATGCCTTATTGTTCTCATCTTATGCCCTTGCAGTCTCCTTCAATGTATTTATCACAAATTGCACTTGCTTTATGTGCATTTTAGAGTGTTAGCTTTAAGAGGGGCCACACTGACCTGTCTTCTTTATGGCTGTATCCCCAGCACCTAGAACCGTATCTGGCACATTACAGGCATTCAATAGACACAGCTAGTCCAATCCAGCCACAGACGGGCTATGCTCGATGTGAAATAGGAAAAACCATCTGTTTTCCTCTATATTTGCTTTACTCACAGTATTTCAGATGTCTTGGGGGCCTCTCCAAACACACACGTTGATCAATTCTCTGACATCAGCTGAGCTTCCTACAGTTTAATTCTGATAGTAAATGGAGTTAGCACAGACACCATAGGTTAAGGACTCAGTCCCACAGACTGCCCTGATTCCCAAGTCAGCCACAACTTTTGTTCCCATGATTCCCCTCCCCTCTTTCTCAAGTTCCATAAATTGCCAGAGCAGCTCTCAGAACCCATGAAAACAGTTTACTTATTGTGTTGATTTATTTCAAACGATGTTGTCAAGAATGTAAATGAACAGCACAATAAAAGAAACACTGGGCAAGGTCTGAAAGGGTCTCCAGCATGGGAGCTCTTGTCCACATGAAGTTGGGGTGCACCATTCTCCAGGCACATGGATTTGTCTACCACCTTAAGCTGTACAAAACCTGGACTTTGGGAATTTTTATGGAACTTCCTTAATCACATGGGCACAATTGATAATTACCTGCATTTCCAGTGGAGGGAATGGCACCAAAGTTTTCAAGCTTAATGAGTTGGTGTTTCTGGTGATCAGGACTCATTTAGAAGTGCTCCAAAAGTAGCCTCATTAAAGCAAAAGACATTCCTGCCATGAAGAAAATTCCAAAGGAATTAGCGACTCTATGTCAGATGATACCATCACTCAGGAATTTGTAAGTTGTTAGGAGCTCTATGTCAGGAACCAAGGTCAGAGACCAAATACTAAGACAAAAGATTCTCCTAACACCACCATCTAATTGTAGGAGCTCTGTGTCAGGAACCAGGGACAGAGATCTACATTCATTTCTTATTATTTCACATTTAGCAATACTAGAGATTTAAAAAATGTAACCAATTAGTATACACATGCATGCCCTAAGATGTTCAAAACTAGCAAGTATTCTCTTCCTTAGCTTTTTGTGACCTGATTATATTCATTCCTTCTGAGAGTTTTCAGATTATAAGTTCCACAGAGCAAGTACACAACAAATCTCGGTGAACTGGGTTGGTACTAAGTGATAGGAACTGGAGAGTTTACCAATCTGGAAAGAGCACAGACTTTGCCAAAAGGGACTCAAATTCAAAATGTTTTCACTAGGATTGTTGCGCACACGTCTGTGGCTAGAAGGACCTGCAGGCTACCATTTTACAAGTATTCTTTCAATCCTCCCTCCTTGAACATAGTTTCCAGGTCCCTCCTCTCTATCCCCTGAAAATATTCCAATTTGTCAGTATCCCGCTTAAAGTTTTCTTAATTGGCCAGCATTCACAGTACATGAGGCCCAGCATACAAGGGACTGTTACCTTCTGGGGCCTGGATATTAAATGTCTCTCCAGGGATCCCAGAAGGCCTGAGGTCTCTCAGCAGATGTCTGGAATTGTTGTTGGCTCCAATCTAGTTTGCAGTCAATACGTCTTTTTTCCCCATGAGCTGCTGACAAGCCACTTAATGATAATAATATTTGAAAAACAGCCTAAACAAAGATCTCTGGCCTTGGAAGAATCCAGACCATGCATTTCTTGATGATGTTTTCCTTCAGCACAAGTCTTGACAAAAAGAACAGGATTTCCCGGTTGCCCTCGTCTCTCACAGACAGTAAGGCCTGAGTAGTCAATCTAATCCCAAAGAACAATCTAGTCAACTGTGAGTCTTCTGAGTAAAACCATTAATCTAGACTGTAACAGTTCTTGCAACTGGATACCCACTAGAATCCTCTCTGGTCTCATCTCTGGAGGTTCTGATTGACTAAGTCTGGGGCACTAAGAATCTGTACTAGAAACAGTTTCTAAAGGTGACATGGCATCTCTGAGGGCCTGAATTTGGGAACCAGGTCAGTGATGGCAAAACCTTTAGAGACCAAGTGCCCAAATTGCAACACAAAACCCACTTATTTGTCACAAAGTGCCAACACTGCAATTAAACCTGAATACCGATGTTTTGTTTAGGAAAAAAAGAACTATTATCCGATGTTGAGCTGCTGGGGAAACTTGGCTCGCGAGCCAACAGAAAGGGCTCTGTGCCCCTCTATGGCACCCTTGCCATAGGTTTACCATCACTGGTCTAAATCAATAGTACCAGCACCAATGAAAATTCTGGAAATTCTGGAGGTGAGGCTTTCTAAGTGACAGACACACCCTAAAGTTTCAAAGCCACAGAGCCAACCAGGGTTGAAAAACTTTTTATTATGGAGTCAGAGAGCAAATATTTCAGCTTTTGTGGGTCAAGAGGCAAAACTGAGAGTATTATGTGGATATTTATACAACTTTTTAACATGTAGTCATTTGCTGTTGGTCAAATTATGTCCTCCAGAGAAAATATGTTATGGTGCTAATCACCAGTACATCAGAATGTGGCCTTGATTGTAAATAGAGTCTTTGCAGAGATAAACAAGTTAAAATGAGGTCTTAGAGTGAGTCTGAGTCTGATATGACTAGTTTTTATAAAGGGAGAAATTGGGATACAGGGAGAAGCACACAAAAAGAGGACAGTGTAAAGACACACAGAAAACATCATCTACAAGCCAAGTAGCTGGAAGAGAGGCGAAGAACAGATTCTCCCTCACATCCCTCAGAAGGAACCAACACTGACCACATCTGAACTTCTAAATTTTAGCTTCTACAGCTGTGAGGCAATACATCTATGGTTTAGGGCACTGAGCTTGTGATATTTTGTTATGGCAGCCCCAGGAAACTAATACACCATCTCTAAGTGTAAAAACAATTCTAAGCACAAAGGCCATATGAAAACAGGCAGGCAGAGGGCCAGGTAGACCCATGGGCCATATCTAGACCAAATCTGAGTATCCTGGCTCAATCTCCTGGCAATCATAATTTCATAGTAGACCCAGGTTTAGGTCCCTGAGTCCCACTCAAATATTACCTCCTTAGACATTTTCCTTAACCTATTTCTGATGTTGACCTTTTACTTTTATGTCCCTTATAGCATGTATAAAAATTGCTTTTATCTATCTCTCTCATAAGAATGGAAGGTGCATGGGGACTTCCAGGACTTTAATAGCCTTGCTCACGGCTACGTCCTTAGAACCTGATGTGCCTGACATTCCATCATTCTTCAATGGGTGAGTGAATTTAACCCAGATAATCAGAAGATCTGTCAGTTAGAAAGGGTATTAGATTCCACCAATCACAATCCCTTAAATTTTCAGTGGAGGCAGGTTAAAGCCACTGGGCTTCAGGAACTGCCCAATCTATGGGAAAACCAGGAACTATAGTTTGACTGTGTCGCCCAAAGCTCATGTACTGGAAACTGAGTCCCCAGTGCAGTGATGTTGAGAAGTAAGACCTTTAAGAGGTGATTAGGTCATGAGGGCCCTATCTTCATAAATGAATTAATGTTATTGTGGAATTAGGTTCATTCTCATGATAGTGGATTTCTAGTAAAAGGAGTTTGGGCAGGGGATATAGCTCAATGGCATAAGCACCTGCCTGGCAAGTGCAAGGTCCTCAGTTCAATCCCTAGGATTAATAAATAAATAAAAATAAAAAGGAGTTTGGCTTTCTCTGGCACTCCTGTGCTCTCTTGCCTGTCCATTTTCTGCCATGATGTGATTTACCACAAAAGCCATCATCAGAAGCCAGCACCTTGACATTGAGTTTCCTAACTTCCAGAAGTATAAGACATAAATCCACATATCCAAGCTCCCAAAGTTATAGCCTTTTCATGATGCCCGTCAACCTCATAAAAATACTTAAGCCTATCCTGAAGCATTGGTATTTAAGACACAACCCATAGTTGGCCACAGTGGCACAGGCTTGTCAGCCCAGCTATTTAGAAGGCTGAAGCAGGCAGACTGCAAAAGTAGTTTCAAAGTTAACTTGGGAAAAATTGAGATCCCACATCAAAAAAATAAAATCGGTCCAACACATTATTTGTATTTTTTACATGAGGAGCTCTGCAAATAAGAAGAAATGTGCTAGAGACTTAGTTATGGTAAGCAACTTGCCAAGAAATAGCCTTAAGCAAGGTGAGCAGGAGATACAGCAGAACTATTTACCGAGAATTTTAAAATAGACATTTATCAGAGCAATGTAGCACTTGGCCCTTTTTAAAATCATACCTCAAATTAATTTCAGGAGACCAGCCCTCTTGGATGGCATATAGCCATGGCAGAAGGCAATTCCTAGAGCCTGCTCTCCAACTACAAAAGAAGAGAAAGCTAAATCCCACAATAACTTCCCCTGGATCAGTCAAGGACCAGTAGGTGACCTAAATTCACTCACTGGATCACTGTCTTAGATTTTGTATCTCTCACGTAACACAGGACACAGTGTATTAGGTATCTGTTCTTTAAAAATTACCCCACACTTAGCATCTTGAGACAACAAACATTTGCTCATAGTTGTGTCAGTCAGAATTTTGAAATATCATGGCTCAGGGTCTCACCAGATGTTGGTTAGCTAACCTCTCTCTTGAGGCTCAGGACCTTATTCTGAGCTCATTCTCACTGTTGGTAGAATTCAGTTTCTTACAGGGAATGGCCAAGGTCCTTGTTACCTGTCTGGCCGTCAAGTGGGATCACTCTTAGCTCTTCACAACCATTTTTTGGCCCTTGCACCTGGCCTTTCCCTCTTCAAATCTGGCAAGCACATGCAGCGTCCTTCTGAGACTTCAACTCTCTCCAACTTCCCCTTCTTTTATCCCCTTCTGCTGTTAAAGGACTCAGGTGATTAGATCAAGCTCATCCAGATAGTCTCCATATCTTAAGGCCCACTGACTTTAGATTTTACATATTCAAAACCCTGTCGCATCAATACCTAGACTAGTGACTGACTCTATCCCAGGGAATAGGAATCTTGGGATCTCTGTGGGATCCCACCTTTTCTTTCAGATGCAGCAGCGGTGGTGGCACACTGGCCATTCCCTTCCCATGAGGAGACAGGGACAGCTTCATACTTCCCACTTCCTGCTTCTGGAGCCAATGGTGCTTCCTTAGTCCTACTGTTTCTCAAATT
Source organism: Dasyprocta punctata (assembly GCA_004363535.1). Lineage (NCBI taxonomy): Eukaryota > Metazoa > Chordata > Mammalia > Rodentia > Dasyproctidae > Dasyprocta > Dasyprocta punctata. Next base: position 14,886 of record RJWM01014020.1, on the reverse strand, counting down.
TGGCCTCCCAGCCTCTCATCAAAAACAGTGACTTCTAGTAAAATAAATAAATCTCTGGTTACTTACTGTTAGCCAGAACAAGTGTCTTTTGATTACAATCAAGAAATCTGATTGTCTTCATCTCCAGTAAAATGTCCAGCAATTCGTTACAACACAGTGATTCTTATGGAAGAGGGTGGTAGAATAGGAAACGTCAGAGGTACTGAGGGAGTTTGGTCAAACCACATACCTACCCCCAAACCTCTGACACTCTGGCTTGAAAAGTTTACATTCTATTGTATATGCCATAGTAAAACAAAGTTAACCAGTGGTTTATACGATCAAAATCAATTCACTGGTCAATCTAAAATAAGACCAAAAAATAAAATAAAATAAGACCTATTCTATTTTCTATTTGAAATGAATGGCAGAAGTTGGCATTATGCTGATACAAGTGAAAAGCGAATCAACAAAATCCCTTGACTTTATATAGTTTGCTATACCATATTTAAATTCATGTTTTTCTAAATCAAACAAATTCTTTCTACAGTTTCAGTCAGACTACTCGGACAACAAGTTTTGGATTTTATGCCTGAGTTCACATTCAAGGTCACCATCACCATTTGATACAAAAGTTGGTGTGTGTGCAGAAATTTTTGCTTTGACAGAAGAATACAGGAATGAACATATTCCTTTCTAATCCAAAGTTTCCTCCAGGGAATTTTTTGTTCCATTAGGTAAAAGGATTCACTCATAAGGGTTCAGTCTGTTCTCTCTCAATTTAGGCTTTTCTGACCCTAGACAAATCCCAGGAATATAATGGCGCAGAGGGGACAGGGTGGTTGGCCCAGATAAGAGTGGGTAACCAGTCCAAAACTCACAGAAAAAAGGAAAACAAAGCACCCCTCTTCCCCGAGCCTTCACAGTAACCTTTCTATGGAAAACTGCACCAGTCTCTGAGGGCAAAGCTACAGCTACTGCTCGCTCTCTTGCAGAACTTAGCTGGGAACATCATTGCTGTGTGAGCAATGACCTGGCCCAGACAGGTGTGCTCTGGATTTCCACAGTCCTGCAGCATAAACAGAACACACTGCTAATCAGTGAAGGCTCATGACTCTCCCTTTTGGGGATGACAAAGGCCATGTCCGGAGAAATGAACAAAAAGATCCAGCACATGAGTTATCCTTGGTTTTCACAGGCAAGCAGGTAGAGATAAAGGAGACATTTCCTACTCCAGCTCTTGATTAGTGAATGCAAAATACATTTGAGCTGTATAGAGAAAAAGCAGTCAGACCTTGGAGCCTAATGGCCTGGATTTATATCCACTTCCATCAGTATTTGTCAGGAAAATGCTATAATGAAAAACACAAACCCCTAAGTTTTAACACTAAACATGGCACAGGTTTCCTGTTCACTCAAGTCATTGTACAATATGTTTGAAACTGAGACACTGTATCCCACACAGTCATTCAGGAACTTGAGCTGCTCTATCTTGTGTTCCTGTCAACCCCCAGAGTCTTGGAATGAGCAGGGCAGAGGACAGCAATGATGGTCTGGGGTGTACATATCCCTCTCACCCTCTATCTCAGGAATCCACACTCAGCTGAAGTCTCAACTGCCTGAAAGAGAGGCTGGGAAATAAAGTCGAGCTCTGTGCCTAGGGGGAAAGGAAACTGGCTCAGTGAACAACTATTTCTCTAGAAAAACAGAGTCAAGATCTGTGTGTGTGTGTGTGTGTGTGTGTGTGTGTGTGTGTGTTGTGGGGATAGGTGTGTCTAACCGGTAGGTCCAAATTCTGCAGAGCAGACTAGCAAACTGAAGACATAAGGAAGAGCTATGCTGGAGGTCAAATCTGAGGTCACCTGGAAGCAGAATTCCATTTTTCCTTGGAGATCTCCATCTTTTCTCTAGAGGACTTCAACTGATTGGGTGAGGCTCACCCACATTTTAGAGGGTAATCTGCTTTAGTGCCTACTGGTATACACATTAACCTTATTTTTAAAATAGCTTTACACTGGCACTTTTACTGGTAGCTTACCAAATGTCTACAGCCTACACAAGTTGAAACGTCTAACTAACAATTGCAATGGGTATAAGAAATTAGGGCCACAGAGCACCAAAGACCATCTCTGGCACTCCAAAAGTTCTCTGCAAAGATTAGTTTTCTTGCTACTACTATTGTCACCAGCACTACTAATAATAATTGAAGCCTGAACCCAGCAGTGTAACACCATCATCCCAGCAACTCTCCTCAATCACCCCACCAAAACACCTAGGAAGCAACTGACCCAGAAAGGTTTTATCATACTTAGACACATGTTTGCTTCCAGTGTTAGTATAGATTAAAAATGTACCTCCAAAAGTCTCATGTGTTTAGAGGTAGGGCTCTAGAAAGGTGATTGAATCCTTGGGACATTATGCTCATCAGAGAACAAATTCATTGATGGGTTCACAGTTCAGGAGGTGGGCCTGGTGAGATAGGTGTAGGTCACTGACGGTGTGACCTAGAAGGATGTGTTCTCATCTACAGGTTCTCTCTCTCTCTCTCTCTCTCTCTCTCTCTCTCTCTTTCTCTCTCTGTTGTTTTGTCTCTATGGGTTGAGCATCTTTCCTTCTGACATTTCTGCCTTGGATCCAGCTAACCATGGGATAAACCTTCTGAAACTTTGAGCCAAAACAAACCTCTTTTCCTCGAACTTGTATGTGTCAGGTATTTTGTCCCAGCAATGAGAAAGCTGACTAATACATCCAAACACTTCCCTACCCAGAGTCTTACTCCATCCTCAGAACCCTGGGAAGTAGGAAGGACAAAATTATTCCTATTATTCTTATTTCAGAGATAAGGATCAGAGAAGGCATCTGCCCTCCCGCCTGACCCTCCTAATTTCCACCCTGTCTCATAAAAACCACCCTGACCTGTGCAACTGATGCTTTTCTCCAATTTGATTGAAAACTCATTGTATATTATACTCCCAGAGAAATATATGAAGCATTTGATAAGATTAATTGAAATATTCCTGTAAATACTACCTCTGGGCACTGTATCATTTATGTAGATTTCTGTGAATGAATCTTGGTGAATCTAATTCACCATTTAAAATATTATTTCCATGGAAAAACAAGCTCTGTGATTCAAGAAATAGACATGTAAATGAACTTTTGGAATGTGACTCTGTTTACAAGAGGGAATTTCCTGTAAGAGAGCACTGACACCAGGGCCAGCCTCAGGCACAGCTGTGAGGCGGTTAGAATTTGTCTTCAATGTTCCCATCCCCTGGGTTCTGGGGTTCACTCCCTCTGCTGTTTTTTTTTTTCATTGTTGTTTATACTAAATAAATAGGACAGATCTACAAGCCAGAAGTTGGGGTACCTAACTTTGTTCTGCCACAAGTAGAACAAACTTATTCCTTTGGTTTCTTGATTTTAAATCAAGGAATTAGATTAATTCCTAATACGTTACCTTTCTGCCATACCCTTTATCAATCTGTTATGTGTCTCCTCAGCTGGGTCTCCTTATTAGTACCTAAAAACCAAGACTTACAAAGAGGTTTCCTCTGATCCCAGTATCAGTTCTGAAGTTATAAAGAGTGACTGACTATAATGATCCCAAAGTATTCAACACACAATGAAATTTATGGCTAATGTTGTGAATTCATGCATAAAGCTACTCTGTTGAAGAAATCTTGGAGGATAATGGCCCCAACCTCTGCCTCTTAAGTCCTATCATTTGAGACACAGCACATTCTCCACTCTCACCAGCCGGTGGAATTAACCCAGCCACACAGCTAGAGAGAGAATGTTTATGCAGGCTGGAATGGTCAGGGTAACTGGAGCCACGTGGAGGTCAGTTGGAGGGAGTCATTCTACCACAGATACAGCTCCTCAAAATCCAAATCCCTTAGAGGGCAAATTATTTCAGCTGCTTGAGCTGGTAGACTTTATAATGCAGTTGGTACAGAGCCTCCTGCCCAGCAAGAGGCACGATCCCCTTTCCCCAAGGACACTGGTGACCCCCACATAACCTTTTCTCCCTGACCTGTGTAATGGCCAATCATGCTCTTCTGAAACTAGACACCAGAAGGCCAGACTTGTGCATAGCAAAAGAGGCTGCCCTTGCTTACTAATCCAATGAAAGGATAGCTTTACACAGGGGACATCGCGTTCTGCTCAGCCTATAATGCCTGCGTGTGTTTAAGGGCAGCATTACTGTTAAGCATTATCCAAGACAAATCTAAGCCTCTGAGCAGTACACACACTCTTGTCAACTCTAGCAAAATAAGTTGTACTGTGTAGTGTAACACATGCCTGGTAGTCCCAAAACCTAGGTTTCAGTCCAGTTTTTATAACTTATTTAATAGGCGACCTTGGACAAGTTGTATAAAATTTTGTGAGTTGTTCTGCTTTTAGGATTTCATTGGTAGAACCAGCGCACAACAGAGAGTCATAACAATGCTTACTTTCATTACTTTCTCTCTAAAGGAAGAAAATTGAAAACAAAAGAGGTATCAGATGCCTTTGGCATGCCAATAGAATCATTCAATTCTCCCACTAAATCAAGTATTATCACACCCATTTTACAGATGCCAAGGTCTCAGAGAGGTTTAGTAACTGCTGTAGACTGAGTTGTGTTCCTCTCAATTCATGTGTTGACTCCCTAACCTCCAGTGTGGCCATGTTTAGAGATAGAATGTTAGGTAATTTAGATTACATGAGGTCATTAGGGCAGGGCCCAGTCTGGTAGGAATGGTATCCTTATAAGAAGGGAAAGAGAGAGAAGAGGAAGAAAGTGCTCCCCCCTCTTTGTCTGTTTCTCCGTCTCTCCCTCTCCACGTGCACACAGAAGAAAGGCCATGTGAGGACACAGCAGAGAAGGTATCATCTACAAGCCAAAAGGAGAAGCCCCTCCAGGAATCAAATTAACCAGTACCTTGATCTGGGACTTCCAGTCCCCAGACTGTGAGACAATAAATGTCTGTTGGTGAAGGCATCCAGCCTGTGATAGTCTGTGAATGGCAGCCCAAGCTGACTAAGAAATTAGCTCCAAATTGCACTGCAATGACTGGCGAATGTGGGCCCCTACGGGAGCCTACACACACGCTGTTATCTCTGCTTTCCAAGCCAGTATGAAAATCACCTCTATCAGGATAGCCTGTAGTGTTCATTAGAAACACAGATTCCCTACCTCAGACCCTCAGAATCAAATATCTCAAAATGTGGATGGGGTTTGGAAATTTCTGTATTTACTAGAAGTCAGGAGACCACTGTATAGTGCACCCAGCCTTCCTTCATTTAAACTCCAGCAGGTGGAAAACTGAAACCTTGCAACACGCTCTTTGCAAGGACAACAGCACCCAGTACAGCAGGTGTTCAAGGAATGTGTTTGGCTGATCAGTTCATGACATTCATCTGAACCTGAAGAATGAACTTGAACCCTAATCTTCTGGGTTTAAGACATTGAAGATTATTTTTAATCTGTTTCTTAATGAAGATATCATTCTGTATTTCAATCTTAAAAATGACAAATATAAACCATTTGATGAGCACTGGAAAGTTACAAAGCTACAAAATGGTGACTTTTTGAATTGTCAATCAATTTTAAATCTAAATTTTCTTTCATTTTAGATCCAGGTTGGTATTCCATGAACAGTGAGAAAAGGAAAAAAGGTGACTTTCCTGGTTTACAACTTCTACAATTCAATTTATTTTTATTATGTTTTCCTTTGGTAAATGTAAAGGAATAAGTCACACTATTATTTATGTTAAAATACACCAAGTTTATGTATCTAAAATCTAAAAATACCTACACCTCCCAGGTTGTTTGAGGGAACAAAGGAAAGATACAAAAGAATATTACTAAAAGTTATCATTTATTTTAAAAATAGAAAATATAACCTGCTTGTATTCTTGCATACGTATGTATTTACCCCTATAAACATAAAATATCCTAAAAAGGATCACCAGGAAAATTGGTAACATTGGTTTTTTTCTAGGAAGGAGAATTGAGAGCTTGGGGAGAAAGAGAAGAGATGCCTTAAAATTAAAAAATGTTTTTTTGTGTGGCTTCTTACCTAGTACTGAGATAAAGTATGTAAATCTTATCCTGTTTATTTGAACAAACAGAAAAGAAAAGAAGAAACAAAGGGGGAAACGAAAAAGGAGAAGCCAAGGGAAAGCAAGAAAAGTGAAGAAAATAAGAAAAAGAGAAGAAAGAAAGAAATTGAATCTTTTTTTTCAAATTGCAGAAACAAAACGTTTTCATGGCTTTGGAGCAAAGATCTCTTAAAAAGAACACAAAAACATTAAGCATAAAATTTAGATAAATAATATTAAAATAAAAAATATCTGTTCATCAGGACATCATTAAGAGAATTAAAAGGTAGTTCTCAACAGGAAATTGTAAAACATACATTTACCAAGACTCAGCCAGACACCAGCCTTTTCCCATGAGTCAATGCCATTCACAGACTGCAGGGCAAGAGAACAAGAAGTCACCAAGATGCAAGCCCTCCCTGCAAGCTGGCACCACGTGTGGACCACTGGGGCAACGGCCAGATGCCAGCCCTTTCCTGAGTCAGTGCCATCTGTGGACTGCAGGGGAAGAGAACAAGAAGTCACCAAGAAACCATCCCTCCCTGCAAATTGGTGCCATGTGCAGACCACTGAGGGGAGAGTCAGATGCCACCCCCTTCCTGTGTGAGGGCTGGGAAGTGACAAGAGCCAAACCCCACCCATTCTCCCTACTCCACCCACTGTAAGCAACTAACTGATCCAGAGAAATGTGGCTGCAATGATAGCTATTGAGGCAAAATACAACTTAATGCCTGTAGTGTTTAGTGTTTCACTGAGTCTGCAGGTCTAAAGCCAGTAGTCTGATCATCTATTCAGAGGATAACAATATGTAGTGCAGTATCTATGGAGGATCTCCTTCTGAAGGTAGGAACCATTGTTAATTCCCTATTATCTTGTTTTGAAGTCCTGAATTATTTTCATTGTTTGTTGGGTTAGGTTTTACTCTGTTTTGTTTTCTTTGATTTTATTATATCTGATGACATGGGCAGCTATTTCAATGATAATAAGGTATACTATGGTAGCCATTTGGATTTACTATTATCTTGCTTTGAAGTCCTTTAGTGCATTCATTGTTTTGTTTTTATTGGTTCTATTCTGTCCTGTCTTGTTTGATTTTTATTATGTCTGAAGGTATCTGCAGCTATTTTGAAAACAATAAGAGGCACTATGGTAACCATTGTAGATTTTCTATTGTTTTGAAGTCGTATGTCACTTATACTGGTTTGTTTTGATTGGCTTTTTTCTGTTTTGTTTTGCTTGGTATTATACTCTTTAAAATTAAAAAAAATTTTACTAAGCCTCATTTCCAGAAAAACTCATAAAACAATAAGAAGCAGATATACACTTCAACAGAAAGATAAATGAATGATTAACAAAATAAGCTACCCAAATAACCAATAAGCATACAAAAGAGGTTCTCAACCCCATTAGCCATCAGGGAAATGTGAATTAAAACCACATGAAATGTACAATACAACTGCCAGAATGACTGAATTGAAAAAGGTCATTTATAAAATCTTTTAAAACTAAACATACATTGCTTAAGACTCACTAATTCTACTCATAGATATGTATCCCAGAAGATACTAGAATGTTCATAGTAACACTATTTATAATAGTCAAACACTAAAAACTATCCCTTAATAATCACAATCAGGAATAATTTGTGGGATATTCACAAAAATTCAATACTATATAGCAATGGGAACAAAGAATTTGCAAAAAATATACAGAAGCGTGAGTGAATCTCAAACACAATACTGTGTAAAAGACACATAAGTGTACATCTTATATGAAATACAAAGCAGAAAAAATTTATCTAAGTGACTGGGAATTAGAATAGAGGATATCCCAACTATTACCTTGGGATAGCTAGTAGTTAAACTCATGGAAAGCAGGTAGAAGGTATAGGCAGAAAATAAATTTGGAATTTTAAATCAGATTCGAAATGTTTAAGTGTTTTTGTAAAGGAGCTAAAATGCTGACTTGTAGTATTTTAGAACATTAATAAAATGACTATCTCACAGGGAGGATTTGGGGTAAAGATAAAACCCAGTGAGTGACAGAAAAACATGCCTCCTCTTCTCAATTGTCACAGAATCTAAGTTCACTTCTTTCAGATAACACTCTCCCTTTCTGGACAGAGCGGGAAGGACTCTGATACAAAGCACACCTGTTTCTGTTCTCTGTCTATAGAAAAAAATGAGCAAAAAGGTTAAACAGGGGCCTGGAACTTGTTTTCTGTAGGTGGTTCTGGAAGTTCACAGAATGGTCAGTCTCAAAAAGAGAAGAAGCCACCTGAGACATGACACCTGCCAAGAACTTCAGATGCCCACTGCTCTGGTGAATGCTCCCTGCTGACACCGGTCACAGGAAATCCAGGATTATGGGGGCAAAAGCAGGAAGTCTTAGGAGATAGAAACCATAAAAACAAAATCTAGCTGCCCTCTCTGCCAACTCCAGCAAGAAGTCTCTTCCGGGAGAAGTGGTGTGAAGAGTGGACTGGAGCATCGTACCGGAGAGGGCCCTTTCCTGAGATCTTGAGCACTGCTGCCATCCGGCTGAATCAACACCCACAGAGGGATGACATAAAGATAATCTGGTTTTGAATGTATAGTTCTTTGTGGAGAAAGCCCCGCCTCTCCTCATCAGGAAATGAGGTGACATCTGAGGCTCAGAAATTCTACACAAAATCTCCAGCCAGAAAGGGACCAAACATCCGATGCCCAATGAAGAAAGAAACTTGGCTTTCAAAGTCTTGTTAAGTCAAGCTTCTGCAAATTCTTTTGTCTAAGACCCATTCACACACAAAAATACATTAATGTCAAAACTCACTACACACATGCTCTAAATCTAAGTTGCCATGTACTATGGTTTGAATGTGGCACCTTCCACACAAACTCACACTAAGGCTCAAATCCCCATTGCAACTGTATTGAAAACTGGAGTCACCTCTCAGAGGAGACTGGATAATGACCACACTTACAAAGGGACTAATGCTTGACTCATGGAGTGTTTGGATCTCATAAGAATGGATTAGTTCTCTTGAGAAGGTTGCTATAAAAGAACAAGACAGGTTCTCCCACTCCTTTGTATCTTCTCTCACCATGTGACCCCCCCATACACAGACATTCCTGACACATTCCTGACACGTGATGCTATCTACCATGAAGCTCTCACCAGAATTCAATGCTCTTGGCACTATATTCTTTGGCCTTCAGAACTGTGAACTAAATTAAACCTCTTTTCTTTATAAAGTACTCAGTTTTTAGGTATTTTGTTACAGCAACACAAAACTGATTAAGGCATTATCAATGGCAAGTTAAAACATTATCCTACCACTGATGAGGAAGAAACAAAGTGTTATCTATTACAAGATACTTGTAAAAATCACCCTGAATTTAGAGATTTACTGTATAGTTTAAAAAGTGTGTCATGCACTAGATAAAATATGAAAATTTAAAACAGCAATACTAACCTTTATTATGAACTTTAATATTTAGTATGCTACTCTATTTAATATTATTTCTTCCCAATTACTGGCCATGACTCATTATACTGATTTTATAATCTACTAATGAACTGTGAGCCTAGTTTGAAAAAAACATGGTTATAGTTAAGGTATAGGACTTCTAGATAACTCTGAGAACCCAAAAAGTTTACAAGAATCTAGGATGATCGAACCCCAGTGGTAATCACTGTACAGTACGTTAGTACACATCTCTGGGCTGAATTACCTAGAAACCCAAGGTGGACCAATGTGTGGATAGTGCCATGGGAATAATTTAAGGCACCAGTGCTATAGATGCACTTTGCTATAATTAAGCCATGAGACATGTCAGCCAGGGCATTTCTGAGCTCTGATTCCTGCATGCCCTCTGTATGTTGTAAGGTATGTGTCCGAATTTAGACTGACTAAAAGCCTCTACAAAAAGTACAATAATCCTCCCTGTAACACCCTGTCCAAGGTAGTAGGCTGCTATTTGTAAACCTGGTTAAGAGGGAAATACCCCCAACTTTTGTTTTACAAGTCTCTACATATCCCAGGATAATAGCCAAGCAGAATGTTACACTGGTGCCACAGTTTTCGTATTTTAGAGTTAAATCTCTTCCTCTCACACAAGAGCCCAGAGCGAAATAAAACAGCTGGTTCTTCAGTTACAGAGTTTGAGCCCCCTGCCATGCACTGGGCAGCATTCAAGGGAGACATGCCTCGTGCCACCCAGATAACCGAACGAGTTTTTCTAGAATTACAGACAAGGTGAGCATTTTGTCAAGCTCTGAACCTACTGATTAACTCTTTAATCTTGTTCTTCCTGTGGAATGAAGACTGATTGAGAATTACTAACCAAACAGATATGGAAAACTTGAGTTTTCCAAAGCTTCCAGAAGCAGACTCTCTGGCCACTCTATACACACTGATTAATGTGAATAGGATTATCATGAGCTGAGCAGAGTTTATTACTTAGTTTTCCAATTTTAGTGTAGATTTTTTAACATATCACCTTGAGAAAAATTTGAATGTTTCCCCTCGGGAAAAAACTATTGATGAAGACCAAAAACAAGACAAGAAAACTATAATCCAATAAACCAAAACCAAAGTGTTAAACACTGGAGTTTCATAAGCAGAAAATTTGAGATTTTATGGATCTCAATAATGTATTTCCCTTCCCAGCTAAGATCTTCTGAATGTCTGAAATCATACGAGTGGATGGTAATGGCTTTTATATGCTGTATGGGTTACTCATTACACAAGGGCACTCAGCAAAATGAAGATGACTGCCTTTCTTTTCCTTGCCTGATGTGTGTTATAGGGCAGTACAGCTTCTGCCTGGAGGGAGAAAAATGTGCCTTTTCAAATTAGTACTGGGTTAGTGACAAAGTCTTGTGAGGAAGGAAAGAAGGAGTGAAATAGGCATTAGAACTATCATACTTCAGATTAATTACAAATCCTTCGCTTTTTCCTAAATACCAACCTGCCCCAAGGAATAAACTGGTAAGTTAATAGAGAAAACAGAGCCATACTCCAGCTCTACACAAACTCACTATATATTAGAAATGCAGTTCTAAAGCTTAGTTAGAACCTATTGATTAGAAATCTGGTTCAAAAATTTCCCATGTAATTTAATGAAAGCTGAGGGAGAAGGAGGTCAGATTGAGCAACTGCAATATGAGTAATATTTTTCTCATACCTTAAAGTATGCCCAAACTAGAATTATGGTCATCAAAATAGATGTACCTTGGCATAAATTCTCTTACAACTCTCAACTCTGACCTCAAATCTAAAATAAAATAAGACCATTTCTCCCACCTAGAAAATGTACTGGTTTCCATTACCAAACAAGCAGATTGATTATTTCAGTTGTTAATTAACCCATTGGAGCACTAACATGGAAACCAACAAGCAGGCTGAAAGCTTTAGGGGCAGTATGACTTCAAGTCCCAGCCATCTTCTAAGGAGCATGAAACTGGAAACTACAGGGTGCAAACTCCCCATTCCAGCCCAGCCCAGCCTCCTGCATGTTCCCCACTGCTTTTCACAGAGCCGGCTGATTGGACCACCTGCTGCTCACAGACCCAGCCTGACCCTTGCTCAGTCTGCTCCTTCCGGGTGGAACTGTCCTTCAATCACCTTTTGGGAGCCTACTGATAAACTTCCTTCTCCCTGAAGCCTTCCCTTCCTCCCACAATTGCATCCTGTCAATTGTTGCAGTTCTGGGAACTAATTTACCTCTACCCCACTGGCAGGCTTCAGGCATGCTCTTCAGTCTCATCCCACCCACGCCCTGCAGCTGGCACCTCTTCATCCTCCTTTTCATCCTCCTGGGTCCCTGTTTCAACATTTCACCAGAGAGACAAGACTGCCATTCTTTTCTCTTTGTCAACTACGTCCACCATTATTCTTGGCACAATTTTAATAATGTTTTTCTTTATTGCTTACTTGTTACTTGCCAGTCTCCCCTACTAAATGTTAGGCTCCAGGAAGGTGACACCTGATCCATTTCGTTTCCCTACCAGTGCCTGGAGTAGGAAGGTACTCAACAAACATTTCTCAAATGAATAAAGGAATGGAGAGGGAAAAACCTCATATTATTCAATTTCTACCTCTCTTAGGTAGGACAACCATATAATTTATCTTCCAAATCAGAACATTTTTGAAGAAGAAACAGAAAGCTAATTATTAATTATGTTGAGATAAAACAAGCATAAGCCAGGACAAATGATCACAATTTCCCATCTTCCACAATTTCCCATCTTCAACAGCCAAGTTCACAAGATTCACAAAATTGTTGGACAGCAAGTGCTGAACCATTTTCCTTTTGTTAAAACTAGATTCCTTCTTTTCAAGTGAATTGACATCAGGCTCCAAGAAGCCAGACGTTCTCCCTCTAGCAAGGTCTTTTGCATGCATTCATTGATAACAGTGGCCTCACTCAAAGAGCCCAAGGGAAAGTTACTTTGTTTCAAGGGCAGTCAATGCCAGTTTAACTCCAAGTCAACATCAGGACAGGCAGCAGTAGTACTACAACCAGCAGGACAGGCAATCATTTCTGCGATGACTCTACTCCAGACCAGGACTCAGAGAAAAAGGCAGGGTGGAGACAAGGCCAGTAGAGGAGGCTGAGATTCAAACCTTTCTACACTGCAACCAGGAATAGCTGGGAGAACCCCAAAAAGAAAGGATAAAGAAGAAAGAGCATGAAAGACTGAGAGAAACTGTTCTGGTTTAGGTTCCTGGGTCTGCTTCTTTTTAGCTCTGTGACTTTGAAAAATACAGTTTCAGTGTCCTTCCCCTATCTCTTTAGTATATGTAACTCCACTTAATGGTGGTATAAGTACAATGACCAATAAAGCAGCTATCACAATTCCTGACACATAGTAAGTGCTAAATAGATGTTTTTAATAAATAGTTATTTTCATTAAAACACTAGTATCTTAGGATAATGTATCAATCACACCTTCTAGATCCATAGGTTCAAATTCTACTGGTGCACTTGACCACACATGTGGCCCTGGGAATTGTATTTCACTTTCATGAGAGTCAGAATTCTCATCTATTAATTAAATGTAATTAGGTCTACTTCATGCAATCATTCTGAAGATTAAATGAGATCACACATATAAAACATTTGGCATGAGTCTTATCACATAGCATTGCACGATAGTATTTGGGGGAAGTATAGCTTTCTAGAAGTACAGGCACCAAAATGAAAACAAATTAACAAGGAGTGTAATCTTTTGAGAAGCTTGTGGACTAGCATCAACAGGGGACTACACCAGACTTCTCACAGTCTACTGTGGTGTCTTGTCCCAAGGACACCAGGGCAGGGAGATGACATAACATCATCTCATGGGGATCTAGTAGGAGGAAGAGATTAATCATAAAATACACATTCCATAAATGATTCTAGGTAAAGGTGAGAAGATACTTTGGAATGGGAAATGCATCCCAACCTAAAAGATTCTGTTATCTCTACTTCCTGTTTGACCTCATGAAAAATGGCCAGATCCATTTAGTTACTATAGAAGTCACTTTTTAAGCACTTGGATTTTAACATTTCTCAAGTTGTTAATAACACCATGCTGTATAATTCACTTGGCCCCAAAATTTCTAAACTTTTTCTCTGCTGAACGTACAGAACACATCTTGACCAGCCCTTGAAATCTTTTCTAACCCTAAATTGTTAGATTACATTGGGTCAAAGTAGGAGTCTTGGCTTTGTCACAGTTATATGGTTGTTTTAAAAGAACACTGTTAATTACCTTCTTGGACAACTTACTATTTTATTTCATAAAGTTTAAGAAATGTAAAATTCCTTTACAAACTCCAATTTTAATCATTCTTCAATTTACAGGAATTGCTTTAGGCTAAAAACTCTCTTCCCATCATCTGAGCTTTGGACAATTGTGTATGTAAATGTACTGTGTCATAAAATATTAGAACTCCAATTTCTGCTTATTATGACATTTGATGAACTGGGTTAAATTTCACAAGCTTGAGGCACACATATAAATAATAAGTTTAGTTCTAAGGGATACAAAAATTTCCATTTGCTTGTGAGGAAATGTTTTTAACTAACTGGTCTAGAGACTGTTTTGTGTGCTTGGAAATGAACAAACAAATTGATAAGAGAGGAATTTTTCAAAATCCAATGCTTTCAATCTCTGCAGAAGGTGAAAAAACTGAATAATTGGTGTTAAACCTGAAAGAATCCCTTAAGATCCAAATATATATCATAAATAGAAAAAAAGGAAGCACTTTGACAGTTTGGACAATATTATATGGATTCAGATATATCATTTAAGGAACTGTTTTGAAAATCTTAAGTGGAGGAAAAGAATTTGTTAAATTTCAATTTAAAATTACCATGTTAAAGCCAGGTGTGGTGGTGCACTCCTTTAATCCCAGCATTCAGGACGCTGAGGTAGGAGAAGCGTTGTGAGTTCAAGGCCAGCTTGGGCTACATAGTGCGACCCTGCCTCAAAAAACAAACAAACAAACAAAAAACTAGGGCCAGGAGTTTGGCTCAATGGCTTAAGCACATGTCTGGCAGGTTCGAAGTTGTGAGTTCGATCTCCATTGCCGCAAAAAAAAAAAAAAAAATTACCCTGTTAAAGCAACTCTGATGTCTTTAAAAATTTTTTCCTCTCAAGTAAAATTGTTTAATCTTTGAGGCCTGCATTCCCCCATCTTACAAGTAAATAATCTGAAGCTTGAGTGCCTTGAGAGCCACATAGGACATCGGTACCATACACCTCTGGGTGTATCTGGGTCGGTAATGGAGTCTTGACTTTGGGTACCATATCTGGCCACTTCCTCTCTGACACTGTTCCCCT
>RJWM01014019.1:0-51583 GCA_004363535.1 Dasyprocta punctata | reverse complement strand
AAGAAGAAAAGAAAAGGAACAAAGGAAGACCAAAACACAGAAGGGCAAATCCTATAGTTTGTCACATGCCAAGCATCTGGATGTGATTTGTACCCCTAAATGTTTAGGACACCCTGACCACATGGCCTTATTGGCTGCAACCTACAACATGCACACTCTCCTGCGATGGCTGTGTTCATTACCTGCAACTTTCCTAGGCACAGTTTCCACATTTCTGGCATCTTTAAATGTCAGAAGTCTCCACTTCAGGAGTTGAAGCTTCAACTTCACTCTCACTGCTTCTACAGCACCCTTCCTAGAGTTGGATGCACACATTGTGAACCTATCATATACTGCATGGCCTCAAATACTTCCCTTTCAAGTGTTAGTTGAAGCCTCCATGATCCTATAACTCTTGTATATATTCTGTGTGCCCTCAAATCAAACAAACAAATACAGTATAACAAGATCAATGCCAGCAATGTCTCCCACTGGGATGAGCTGTTCCAAGTCTTACATGAACCCTTAGGATAGTGACCTCTGTGAGCTTTGATGGCCAAACATGAAAAGAAATCCTAGGGAAGCAATTCCTCAAGGAACTTTATGCAGGTATAGTGTACTCAGTCTCTTTTTTCGAATAGATGCCTTGAAATGTGCTCGCAGATTTACATATTTGAACTTTCTATGTGGTTTCACCAAATCTCAATATACCGTGGAAATATCTGTCTTATTATTCTTGTAGTTACTGTGGGGCTTCTTTTTTTTTTTTAAATGTCACTCATCTCTTTAATCTCTTTGGATGAAATTTTGTAGATACTTCCTTTCTGAACAAGCTGTAGCTCTTCAAAATGTTGCCACTGTAGCTTTTGCTCCTAAATTTTACTGTAAATTGGGCAAAAGGCAGACAGTGATATACATGCCATAGCCTCAATGCTGTGAAACGGTGGAATTTCTTCTGCTAGATTAATTAGTCTTGTCACTCAGCCTTGTACAAAGTCTTAGGCCATGGACAAAATGAA
Source organism: Dasyprocta punctata (assembly GCA_004363535.1). NCBI lineage: Eukaryota > Metazoa > Chordata > Mammalia > Rodentia > Dasyproctidae > Dasyprocta > Dasyprocta punctata. Next base: position 50,585 of record RJWM01014019.1, on the reverse strand, counting down.
GACAAACTTTCTTGCCAGCATAAAACATGCGTGCTCTCTAGCCCAATTTCTAAATGAGTTCTCTTTTTTATCTGAAACCTCATTAGTGCATCCTTCAGTATCAGCATTTCTTTCAAATTTCTTGCACACTTGGCACTACAATTGCTTCTCAAGTTTTGTTCACAATATTCCAATCTTTTTTATCCTACCTGTCCAAAAATCAATTCCAAAGGCTTCTCAATCCTTTCATCAAATACAGTACATCAACAACTCCACATCTCGATTCCAGTTTTCTGTGTCAATAAGCTTTTAATCAGTGTTACAAAATACCTGTAAAAATCAGCTATTAAGACGAAGGATTTATGATTATTTTGGGTCATGGTTTCAGGAATTTAAATTCATGGTTATTTGAATGTGCTAACATGCTGCCTTGAACCTGTGGCAGCACCATATATCATGGGAAGAGCATAAGGAGGAGGAGCTATGCACCTCCTAGGATACAGAAAGGAGAGAGAGAGAGAGAAGAGAGAGAGAGAGAGAGAGAGATTGATTGTGCTTCAATATTATTTTCAAGGTTTCTAAGTGACTTATTTTTTCCCATTAGACTTCAAACCTTAAGGGTTTCACTGCCTCCAATTTTCCCTTTGATTGGGGACCCAGCCTCTAATGTGTGGGACTTTTGAGGTACACGCCGGAGTTAAACTGTAACACCTGTGGTCCCACATCTCAAATGTGTGAACCAGATGAGCTTTTCCCTTTAAAGCACACTAATGATCAAGTCTCTTGCCCTTATAGTTAAAAGTCATTTACTAACTCATCATCTATTCATAAGTTTATACTTCCCAGTAAATTCAAATTTCATGTGATACCTATCTTAACCCACTCAATAAATTGCATCCAAGCAATTCATATCTGAATAGTTATAATTCATTTTCCTGAAATGACTTGATCAATTTATTCAAATAATGCTCACTTTTGGTGCCTTCTTTGAAAGGTTTATTGGGAAATTTTGTAAAGAGACAAGGTGCTCATCGCATTCAAATCAAACTCCACTTGAGCACTTACTCAGCCATAATAGGCCTCTTTCAGGTTTTTTCAGCTCCAGTGTTTTATGAAAAAACATAAATTAATTTATTCTATTGCCCATTTTCCTTCATAAGGCATCATTCCCTTATATCATCTGAATTATTTCTTTCCATGTAAGCAAAATGTACAATTGTGGAGATTTTATGAGCCATTTTTTGGTGAGGTTCTTCTGCTGATCAAGGGTTTCTCATTTTTGAAGCTAATGGTTAATTTTGATGCTAATGGATAATTCAGTTTTATGGGAGATTCTCCCATGTATAGAAGGCACGTGGAAATATACTAGGAGGTAAACTTGTGCCCATTAAATGACAATACCTGTTCCCCTCTAACATGTGCGAACCAAAAATGTCTCCCTATAATTCAACATATTCCCCTAAGGAATGAAATTTCCTCCTTATGGTAATTATTGCATAAACAATAAAAGAGAAGTTACAGAAATCAGAGAAAAAATGTACAGTAATAATAGTGGTAGAAATTTTTCTTTGTAAGATGTATTATACATCTATAAATTCAATCTAATTCATATAACTTTAAAAATAATGTATTTCTTTCACATGCACACAAATCTGTGAGGTAGATATTATAGGCCCTTTTGCAAACATAAGCAAACTGAAGCTCAAAATGATCACTTAGGTTATTCAAGTTTTCACAGCTTATACATAGTAGAGCCTGATCTTAAATCCATTTTGTCTAATCTCAGTATTCATGCCATTAACCAATATAATAATCTATACAGTAATCTACCTTTAATTTCAGTCTTCTATAATGACCATACAGAGGGAAAGCCTAAATAGGATATAAGATTGTAAGAAGGAATGAATTATTAAACCCTGAAATAGTATATAATGAATAAGAAAGAAGACAAGGAAGAGAGAAATTGAAAAAAGTATTTCAAAATATAGATAATCAAATAGGCCAGAATATTATGTCTACGCAGGTTGAGAAATAAGGAAAAAAATAGTACATAATCACCAGTAAAAATAATTAAATGTATAATGTCATAGAATGTTTTTTTCAACTTTTCTTTACTAAAAATATATCTCTCATCAGTAATTTTGAAAGTACTGTTAAAATTTTAACAGTATCTGCTTTTCTTTTAGTCACAGATTGAACTCAACTGTACAGAATATGATAATGCAAAGAAAATGAAATAATCCTAATTAGAACACTATAAATGTAGTCTTGTAAAGCACATACAGCACATTGCATTATTAGTTATATTTTGTTTAATTTTTTAAGGATATAGGAAAAATAAAACAGGTTCCCATGAATATAAACTGGAAGTAAATATTATTGGTTGTGACTGTACAAAGAACACATTGTAGTTTATTTAAAAATTATACACTATATAGCAAGATTAAGGAAATTTTACATGTTAACAGCACATAGGAAGAACTACATATAGAGAGGTCCCACAGACCAGTTTTCACAAAATACAATGAACAGTGGTAACAATGTGTAGCCAGTCAGGTGGGGAAGGCAATAACATGCTAGAATGAAGTAGAGTTTCAAAAAAGACTCAAATGATTGCACTACCCAAAAGGCTGGTAAGTCAGCACACAATTGTAAAAAGTGTCAAGAGTATTTTAAATGGAGTTTAGAAAGAATAAAAGTAAATTCTACATCAAGTAAGCCAGATGAAAACTCCCATCAAACTGTCTATTCCAGGGCACATGGCACAAATGCCAAGGATGATGACACTTCTAATCAATGGAGGCAGTGTTTGGAGAGGGACTGAAAAATAATAGAAAGCATTGCTCTGCTGCTCCTTCCATTGTGAAGCGTGATAGCTAAAATCAGGACTACCTTCAGGTCATATCACAGTCTTGTGAATCCAAATATTAATCTTCAGAGGAGTAAATGACCAGTTTAACTATAATCTCCTCAAAGTATATGCTATTGTGTCACTTATAAGAAAAAAGAAAACAACAAAATCATCAAAAATTTTTACTAAGTTTTCTAAAATTCTATTATTTAAATATTTAGAATGTATATCTTAGTATCAATGCAGATACTGCTTGCTGGGATTATGAAGAGAGCTCAAAAGAACATGAAGGATTAAAGCAAGCTGTTGAAGTGATTTAAAGTAGTTAGATTTTAAGTATGTTTTATGTTATGGTATGCAGCAGAAATAACTAGAGTAATTTAGACTTACATATGATACTGGATAATTATAACAAAATGTAATATTTCAATAAACTAAGCAACTCGATGTTTAACATTTATAGCATATAAAATAATTCTTTGTATAACATTTTAAGGACTATGATATGCATATTAGCCTATTAAAATTATATTTTGCATAATATAATTATTATATTCAGTAAAAAATGCATGCTTTACTAATTAACACTTAAAACAATTCTATAAATAACTGAATGTGCAAAAATCTTAAAGTTTCTTAATGGATTATGGTGATGTTCTGATTGAATTGTTTTACTTTCCTTTTTATGACAAGATTTTCTTAGCAGATGACCTTTGAAAATTTGCAAAACAAATTCAGGACAAAATTTTCAATTCACCTTCAAAAATACTTTCTCTGGGAGAATTCAAGTGGACTATTGATTCTGTTTTATAGCTAAGTGGATTATATGTGAAAGAGGTGCCTCTTTATGCCCATAAAATACGGTTTGTATCTGTAAGGCATGTCTAGAGAACGTAACCCATTATAACTCACTATAATCCTAGCAAGAAATGACTTACAAAAAATAAAGACAATGTTAAATTCAAGTCATACAAACTTTTCAATAAATCTAAGTAAGTAATGCATAATATAATATAACCTGATCCTATTTGATTTTGCCTTTTAATTTAATTTGGGAATAATGATGCTATATTACACTTTTTTGTTCTAGATGCAGTAAAGGAAAATAAAACATAATTTTTCTCTTTCAATTTTCTCCTTTCTCAAGAATATTCTCAGAAAAAATCCAAAACAAAGATTTAGCTTGAAGTTTGCTTGTCATTCTTTTTCTTCATATGGATTTATAATTAATGCATATCCTTTAAAGGGGGACACCAAAAATCCTTTGCTACAAAAAGAATTATCTTGATAGCAAGCCCGGAAATGCCATCAACTTCCACAAAATAATATCACTGTCACAACTATGTATCTCCAAAGGCCTGTTTGGCTTGGTAAGAGGCCAGAGATATCACAATGGGAGTAGCTTATGACGTTCGAAGCATACTACTGTGTCTGTTCAAAGATGTTTCCATTTGGAAATAATGTTTGAGAGCATGATTAATGTGCTCCTCTCTTCAAGGCCATGCTTAGAGATTTTTCTGTTGTTGTTGTTTTTCAAATGGTATTTAATTCTCCACAGCAAATGATCTGGACTTGCTTCAGAAACTCAATTAATTGATTCTCCACTTTGGGCTCATCATAAACTTCGGGCAGCAGTATTTTTGTTCTATACTAGTAAGTCTGATATAGAATCTATTGGGTCATTATTCCTGATTTTGTCACAAACTGAGTACCTTCCTCTGTCAGAATCCAATGGGAGACTTATTTCATTGAGAATTTGATCTGGAGAAGTATTTTCAAGTACGAAATAAACTGCCACTGTGGATGAATATGTCTACCTTGTATTATGCTTTCCTTTTCATAATGGGAGGGTTAAGATTCAATAATACTTGAGGCAATATCAATTCATCCTGAATTTATATTCCACAGCATATAAAGCACCAGAAATATTTTAAAGATTATAAAACTAGCAATTGGCTGAAGCATATAATGCCATTTTTTATTTAGAGTCAATGATAAATTACCCTTCGTGCATATTACAGAAATAGTTATTTTTCATAAAGATGGTTATTTTGCTTATTCTTTTTCTATATTGCAATTTATACAATAAAAGTTGACTATTTTTTTTTTTTGTGGAAATGCATGACTATTGCTTGGAATAAACCAAAAATTTTATGGCAGGCTGTTTTTAAGGAAGATTTAAGTCATGGATTTAGCATATTTATGATAAAATAAGAAGCTAATCTAAAATGTATTTTTAAATGTTATCTCATAGGACTTTATTGTAGCAATTAGTTTGGACTAAACTAATGTAATTTGAACTAAAGAGTATGAATGGACAGCTTTCATTCATGAAGTGCAAAATCGCTAAAGTCGTTTTAATATGAATGATAGTGTGAAAATCTGTATTTAGTAGTTCGTGTCTCATTATAAGAGAGTCTATGTCAGCTCCGGTGGCACAAGGTTGGTGCTATTCAATCCCTTGCCACGTGTCAGCTGCACTAGTCAAGGGGCTACAGAATCAGATACAGCTCATTCTTTTCCTTCAAAGTGCTAAACAATGTGTCAGACCTGGTGCCTGTGGCTCAGGGCTTAGTCAATAAAAACAAAGCCATAAAAGCTTAAATTCTTCCCTGCCAAGAGCAACTGAAAACTTTATTTTTCAAATCAATATATAATAATACCTCTATCCATGAAGTCTTCTGTTTGCAAATAATTCAGTTCACAAACAAAACAGTTGGACAAAATGTTACTTCCATTAGCAAACTCCATATCGGACAACAAACATGACTATGACTATATTCCCCACACAAACCCAAGCAGAACCATCTTCCCCAAAATTATAAAACAAATTAAATTTGTCAACCAGTATATCACTGTGTGTAGTATTTTGTGGGCCAATCAACAGCCAACCAGAAATTGTGTTCAAAATCTTAAATTTGATTTATATCTAAAAAAAGTGTGTGTGAGTGTGGAGTTTTAAGTCACTTAAAATATTGCAGTCTTTCTCACCTCTTCGTGCTGATCGCGTGTCATGGAAAACAGCACATAGTCATCTTTATTGTTACTCTTCTGCTGTCTTTCATGCTATGCATCCTAACAAACTCTCCCTTTTGCCTTTCTGAAGGAATCTTTCCCTGAGTGTTTCAGATACAGGTGGAAGTATCATCCATGGCTGGTCACTTCTACTTTGTTACTCGTTCCTTAAGAAATGTTACATAGAAAAAAGTCACTAGTAAAATTTGAAAAATGCTGTATAATGTATTTCTCTTTGGAAGATTTTTGATGAGTCATGTGGTCATGAGAGCCAGGACAAATAGCAACTTCCTTAAATACAGGCATTTCAGGGATGGGAGTTTGGCTCAGTGGCTTAAGCGCCTCTCCGGCAGGTGCGAGGTTGTGAGTTCAATCCCTGGTGCGACAAAAATCAATCAATCAATCAATCAATCAATAAATATGGGCACTTCAGTTCCATGTTCAGACTGATTTCTAAGGACCAACATCTCAAGAAAAGCATATATTGTGCTTCGAATTTAACTTCATGTTCTTTACAAATTTTTTCGGTCATATTTAGTGTTTGATATTTTGCTGTGTGAACATTCTTCAGTAATTTTGTAAACTATTTGATAAGGAATTAATTAAAACTATATTGCACAATTTAATGTGCTTTTTTCTCTATTGCACTTCAACTACTGGCATAAAAAATTTTCCCTTAGAATCTTAGATAAGTACAAATTGTTTTATAACTCAGTTCATAAAAACTGCCTGATGGATTTATTGTATTCCTTTTTAAATATTTTATTTCAATTTATGTGATACCTACAGTAGACCATAAAACATTCACATGGCATTTTGAAAATAACTTTAAAATTAATTCTTTTTAATTAAAAATTAACATTTTATTGATTTTCTTTATAGTTTTATCATTTGATTTCTCTCAAAAGAGGAACATTTTGGTTTTGCAAAGGCAGTCATATTCACACAGTAACATCAAGAAAGGGACAGTTTTCCAACACTAGATAAAACCTGTCAATAAAAGACAAGCTACAATTTGATCATAGTCTGTCTTCTACTACCCTTAGGGTTTATGTGATTTCCTTCCAGGAAGATATATGCAAAAATATGCATGAAGCTTAAGAACTCATGGGTAAATTTCCTACAAAGGCTCCACTGTAAGGCAGAAACTATCTCTGAAATTGGTGGTTAGGATAATTTTCATTTTTTATTTCTAAGCTTAATTTTGTCATTTCTAATTTTATATTAATAAATTCATAATTATAGCTTCTGCTGCTAACAAGGCATGGGGAAAAGAGCAAATTTGCTGAGATAAAGAAAAATCTGATCCAGGATAAACAGAAAGCAATGAAGGTACAATGGTTAAGGTTAATGATTGCATTAAATCCTCTGTTACTTTATTTAATCACACACTGAAATGTGGACAGTAATATGTTGAGATATTCTTTCACCATTTGTCTGGTAATTCCTTTTAGTTCTCCACTGTGCAGAAACTCTTATCAGAGATGCCTGCAGTGGACTCTAATCACCTGCCAGATGTTAGGGCATATGGTGGAGAGAAAGAAAGAGGAAGAAATAAACTGGCAGTGCAGTGGGATCCAGGATGACTTGTTGTTCATGAGAAACAAAAGACCAGGAGGCAGCCAGAGCCTCGGTTTTTATTGATTGAGGAGGGGATTATCGAATGATTCAGAGGGAAGTGGTGATTTTAAAATCCTGAGGATCTTGCCCTGGAGGGTCTCTAGTCTTAGTCTTGGGTTTAGGACTAGACTTTGGTGGTGGGGAGGATGGCCCATCCATCATGGGATAATGGGACATTTCAGAAGGGTGACACCAAAAATCTCAAGCCTGTGTTCATTCTTTAGAGAAGTGTGTAAAACTAGTCATGGTTGGGACTGGGAGTTTGGCTCAGTGGCTTAAGTGCCTGCCTGGCAGATGCGATGTTGTGTGTTTGATCCCCAATACCGGCAAAAACAAACAAACAAAAAACTAGCCATGGTGAGTTTGTGGTCCCCAACAACTCTCAGTTTTTGTAGTGTGATTTTCTTTTGCCTAGGTTCATATTTATTTTGATGACACATATCTATGAAATAAAGAGGATTTGAACCCTTGATTTATGTTAGATTTTGTTGGAAGGATTTTTAAAAATACCAAATAAAAACATCAATTAATAGCATGTTCACAAAATATTGATTAGTTGTGATAGAACTCTCAATTTTTTAAATTTTTGATTATCTGTAACAGGCTTTGCATATAGAGAATCACTTATTTTGTAACTTCTTCACAAAATGTGATGAGAATCAAAATTCTAAAGCTCTTGCATAATTGAATATATTTATTCTGTAGTCATACTTTAATTGTTTCTTTCTGCATGTGGAATTTTATTCAGATATTTAAAAATTACTTTTCATTTTACCCATTTTTTGAGAAACCTAAAACATTCTGACTTCTAATACTTTTGATATGATTTAATAATTTACCTTTAAGTCTTTGAAAGCTCCTATTATGTCCTGCTTTTCTCAACTTGGTTAATATTTTAGTGGAAAACTTTGAGAAAATACATAGATAGATTTCCTATTAATTGTGTTTTATATTCAATATCCTAACTTTCTTATATTTAAAATAAGTATTAGAGAACTTCAAACGAATTAAAACAAACAAACAAATAAACAAACGCCCTCCATGATAAAACCTGGTTAAATTTCCAAGCTGACAGTCTGTTTGTAAACAAAAAGTGTGGTGAGAAAGCAAGTATATCAGTTAATAAGCAATATTACATACTTCTTCAATCACACTGCTGGCTACCTGGAGAATGTAATGGAATCTCTAAGGACTTTAGAGATAGCTATTAGCTTATGGTATGATTTGCCGCCCATGTTTTATTGATTTCCAACTTTAAAGGATAGGTCCCAAATAATAATATTGAAGACAGCAAATTGAATGCATATTCAAGTAAAATTTATGTTTTAATATACTTTATGGAATCTTTCTTCCTCATTTTCTTTCTTTTTTCTTTTCTTTTTTTTTTTTCCCCAGAACAGGGATTAAGTTTAGGGCTTTGTACTTGGTAAGCAAATGTGCTACTCCTGAGCTTCAGTTTCAGCTCTTTGATTTGTTTATGTATGTTTGTTTTGAAACAGGTTCTCACTGACATGCCGTGACTGATTTCAAACTGCCAATCCATGTTGCTTGGTCTACTGACGTGTTAGGATTACCAACTTGCTAGGCTTTGCTGTTGTCTTAAAATCTTTATTGTTGTCTTAAAAGTTTAATAGTCAACTATTTTAACTGTCAAGACAAAATCTACCTGAACTTTTTTCCAAAAAGCAGTTGTCTATCCAGATTTTCTTTTAATACTACATCTTGGGTATTTTCTGAAAAAAAATGATGGAGATTAAATTCAACTAATAGTGAGGTATTTTAAATGTGCAGAAATTTAATTTTTTTTTCTGCAAATGGACTAAAAATATGACATTATTTCAGTTATTAAATGCCAATAAAATGGCATCAGTAAAGTATCTAAGCAAACGTTAAATACAGCAGATTAGTTATTAGAACATCTTAAAATGATTTAGCAAGGACAGGAACATTTGTAATAGATAAAAGAAATAACACACTGCAAAGTACTGAATATTAAACTCATCAGGTTTAATATTAAAAATTTCCAATTTTATAACTTCCTGCACCTCAGTAACAAAATGGGTAGTCACTTTTTAAAAATTAGATTCTTAATCCAATTTATGTCCTAGAATAACACAGTAATCAGGAAACTATTAAAATATATATAAGAAAGTTTTCTTGTTTTTCTTTGTTTTAATCTGAGCTTCTCATAGACCATTATTTCCTGTCTCTTCAGGAATCAGTTTATCTTTTTTAGAAGTAGTAGGGGATAGCATGAAATGAACTCAGTTTCTTTTTGTCACTTGGGAATTGAACATCCACAAACTGGATATCTACCCTGTATAATTATTTTCAGCTTTCATGTATGAAAATAACATATAACCAGTAGTAGAAGTGGAGCAATCAAGCGTCTTCCTAGAAGCCACAACTATGCTGTAGGTGCTGGGAACACAGTCAGGTGGAGACCTCACTTTCTTACTACAGGATATGAGAGAAACTATTGACTTCCCAGTCAAGAGTACATCACTGAATAAGGAACAGCACTGGGGAGTTTGCATCAATTCAGTTTTGTGGCAGATTACCTAATGCGCAACCTGTAACACCAAACTGAACTGAATCAGTGTGGTTCTGGGTGTGGAAGGTGCATTTGAGAATTGCTGCTAACAGCATAAAAGCAGAACAGGAGAGGAAGAGGTGATACTACTGGTTTTCCTGGAGAACTGTGTTGCATTAGTTTTCCTGATATGAACTCAGTTGTTATTGTCAGAGGAGCTCTGGTCAACACTATCACTGAGGATGGCTGTGGTTCTCTTTGGGGGAGCTCTGGTCCTTACCTTGAGCATCGCTGTATGATTCCAGTGCAGATGTCACAGTATGCTAGCACAGATCCTTCACCCCACTGGTGCAGCCTCTCTAGCTTTTACCACTGACCTTTGGTCCTTCCCAGTGCAGATCCCTGAAATGGACTTGAATAAGACATTGTTGTGGGCTCTAGGCATCCAGTTGAATCATGGAGAACATTGCCATGGATTCTAGGTCTTCAGTTGGACAGGGCACTGCTGTGGAACCCAAACCCTCAGCTGGATTCTTTGTGTCTCTAGTATGTGGACAGATTTACTCTTTTGAATTTGATTCTTTGGGTGAATATTATAAAATAATCCTATAAATTATGTGTCATGTATTAAAACTTTTCTTTTGTAAACTGCAACAAGTTTTGACAAATTTTCTATACTTTTTAAAATCCAAAATTCCCTCCTTTTTTTTGACTTTACATTTTTGGGATCTATCTTCTAATTATTTCTCAACTTGCTATCAGGTTATAATTTTCTTTAAAGTATAAAAATGTGCACCTGTATTAGAAAATTTATAACATAATATTGTGTCAAAGTACAGTTTTTTTCTTGTTTTCAGAATATTACTAACTATAGAATGCTTTATTTAAATTATCCTTTCTATATTTTCTAATTCTTTCCATGAAAAATGCAATCTATTCTATTAATATACTGTTTGTTTTCTTTTAAGTTATTTTTATCCATATGTTTGTGCTTTTAATTTTTTCTTGTCACAGGTTTTCTTAAGAATAATATTTGCAATATATAATATCAAAATCATAAGGATCAAAATGTGACTGGAAGCTCAACGTGTTTATGGAGAGCTTGCAGTCTTTGAAATTTATTTTTTGGCTATTTATTTATCTTTGATAGTTACCAAGGAAGATGTCAGTATCTAAGTTTTTATTCTTGAATACTCCAGAAAATAGTTTTCTAGTTTGTCTCTCAAATTATTCTGAAGTATTTATAGCAAAAAAGCCCTTGAATCTCTGCTTTCTATAGCATGAATTCACTTTATCACTCAGATGTAATAAACCACTCACACTGTCAGTTCATTCGTTATCCAGCAGTCAGAGACTGCTCATTTTATATTCTTTAGGATATAGCATTCCGGATCTCTTTCTAAGTGGAAAAAACTCATGTTGTCTGGGCAAGATTTAGCAAGCTTATCTAAATGTGTGACTACTTCTTACATTCTGACTCCCTGCCTTTTTCCTCTTACCTTTTGCTTTTCCTTGGATTAGATGGTAGCCAAAGATATCTCGACCAAGAAGAACTAAACTAAAATCATTACTCCAGATTTCAAAATACATTATAAAGCTGCATTAATTGAAAAAAGAGATCATAGCATAGATATAAAAAACACAGGACAGTGAATACAGAAATATACCCACAGTTCTATAGTCAATTAATTGTGGACAAGAGTGCCAAAATACATTTTGGTGAATAAGGAGTCTCCTGGAAAAATGGTGCCGAGAAAACTGAATATGTGCATGAAAGGCAACAAAGAGGGAAATTTTTCTTCATTTATACAACAATAAAGTACAGAGATCAATAACAGACTTAAGACTTGAATTATATAAATACTGAAATAAATCACAATCAGATCTCTATGACATTGCTGTGGGATGATAGTATTCAGATACAACCCACAAGCATAAAAAACAAAATTAAAAATAGAAGCATGATATTACCACAAATTAGAAAACATAGGAATCAAAACAATTAATGCAATAAGGAGAAATTCCATGGTTTGACAAATATAAAAGCATTTGCAAATCACACATTTGATGAAAAGCTAATATCCAACATGAGTAAGCAACTTGAATCGTTAAATAACGAAACAACTGATTCACTTACTATCTAGATGATTCCTAAGAGGCTTGTGTACTCATAAATACAGTCTTTGAGTGTGATTGGAATATAGGGATTTATAGTTGGTTTGCTTTTTTTAAAAGCAAAATGAAAAAGGGTCGAAATAATACAGAATTTCAAAAAAAATCCAATAAGGAATCAGTACTAGTTGATATGTTACATATTATTATCTTAGAAGTAGTTTTTCAAGTTACAAGATCTAGGCATAAAAAATTATCAGACAATCAAACAATGACAACACAAACTATTCTTTTTGATAAACGAACAGAGATTTAGTAGTACAGTTATCTATCTTGCATATTTATACATGCATACACTTATATGTGTATACCTACATACATATAATCTTTTCCTTTCTTCCATTTCTCCTTTCCCCTAGCCAAGCTGTTCTTTAATTTTGAGCACTTTCCCTTTCTTTATTACAATATCTGTTGTACATTTTGGGTCTTACTACACTTTCAGTTTTTTATTAATATTTGTTTTTTGCACTAGGGAGACAATATGATATTTACAAATGTGAGTCTGATTTATTTCACTTACGAGTATAGTCCCAAGTTGCCTCCATTTACCTATAAAAGCTTCAAGAATAGCTGAGAAATATTCCATTGTATAAAAACATCACATCTTTTTCATCCATTCTGCGGTTGATGGGCATTTTGGTTGCTTCCAAGATTTACCTATTACAAATTGTGTTGTTATAAACATGAGTGCACATATATTGCTCTGACATGACACTTTCAATTTTTCTGGGAAAAGAAAGGAAATAGCTGGATTGAACAGAACTTCCAATTCCAGATTTTTGAGGAATCTTCATACTGATTTCCACAGTGGTCGCACCAATCTATACTCTCACTAACAGCCCAGAAGTGTTCCTTTTTCCCCACAGCCCTGCCAACATTTGTTTTCAGTTGATTAGTTGTTGGCAGCCATTCTTTCTGGAGTGAGATGGAATCTCAATGTTGCTTTAATTTGCATTTCTTGAATGACAAGTGCTGTTGAGTATTTCTTCATGTATTTATTTGCCATTTGTATTTCTTCATCTGAGAAGTATGTGTTCATCTCGGATGCCCATTTTTGGATTGGGTCTTTGAATTTGGGGTGCCTGATGTCTTTCAATTCTTTATATGTTCTGCATATAAGTCCTTTATCTGAGAGAGAGTTGGCTAAAATTCTTTCCCATTCAGTGGGTTTTCTTTTCATTTTATTGGTGATTTCTTTTGAAGTGCAAAACTTCTTAATAAAACGAAATCCCAGTTGTTGATTCTTTGAAGTACTTCCTATGTGGTTTGCATTTTGTTCATGATCTCTTTGCCTACCCTTATGTCTTCAAAATTTCTACCTACTTTGTCTTCCAGTAAATTTAGTGCTTCTATTTTAATATTTAGATCTTTGATCCATTTTGACTTTAGTTTAGTGCACGGTGATACACATGGGTCTAGTTTAGTCTTCAGCATGTGGAAGGCCAGTTTTTCCAGCATTAATTTTTAAAGAGGCTATCTTTCTTCCTGTGAACATGCTTAGCCCCTTTGTCAAATATAAGGAGGCTGAACATCTTTGTAGTTGTATTTGCATCTTCTAATCTGTTCCATTGATCCTCTGGTCTATTTTTTCCCAGTACCATGCTGATTTTATCACTGTAGTTTTGTAGTATAATTTCAAGTCAGGGATTGAGATGCCTCCAGCTTTGCTTTTGTAGCCCAGAATTACCTTTGCTCTTCTAGATCTCCTCCAGTTCCAGATGAGTTTTAGGAATGTTTTCTCTAGATCTGTCAGGTATGTTAATGGTATTTTGATTGGGATTGCATTAAATCTGTATAACAGTTTTGGCAATATGGCCATTTTCACAGTTGGTTCTTCCTCTCCAAGAGCAAGGGATATTTTTCCATTTTCTAACACCCTCTTCAAACCCCTTTTTTTAGAGTACTATAGTTTTCAGCATATAGGTCCTTTACATTCTTTGTTAGGTTGACTCAGGAATTTCATTTTTTTGGATGCTATTGAGAAAGGTATTATTTCCATAATTTCTGTCTCAGTGAGATATTTGTTTGTGAACAGGAATGCTATTGAGTTGTGAGTGTTGACTTTATACCCAGCTACACTACTGAATTTGTTTATTAATGCTAGTAGCCTTTTGATGGAGATTTTAAGATATTCTATGGAGAGTATCATCTCATCTGCAAATAGTGATTAATTTAACTTCTTCCTTTCCAATCCATATTCCTTTTATTTCTCTCTCTTGTCTGATTGCTCTGGCTAAAGTTTCCAGCACTATATTGAGTAGGAGTGGTGATAATGGACATCCTTGTCCTTTCCTGATTTTAGAGTGAAAGCTTTCAGTTTTTGTCCATTTAGTATAATGTTGGTTGTTGGTTTGTCATAAATGGCTTTTTTCAGATTGAGGTAGATACCATCTCTTCCAAATTTCTGTAAGGTTTTAATCATGAACAAGTTTTCAACTTTATCAAAATCTTTTTCTGCATCTATTGAGATGATTATGTGATTTTTGTCTTTGGCTCTATTGATGTGATGTATTACATTTACTGATTTGCATAGGTTAATTCATTCCTGCATTTCAGGAATAAATTCCACTTGGTCATGATGTATAATCTTCTTGATGATTTGTTGCATTCCATTTGTCAGTATTTTATTGAGAATCTTTGCATCGATGTTCATTAGGGAGACTGGCCTATAATTCTCCTTTTTGGTTGGGTCTTTCTCTGGTTTTGGAATCAGAGTGATACTTGCCTCCAGGAATGAGTTAGGGAGAATTGCTTCCCTTTCAATTTCATTGAAGAGTTTGAGCAGTATTGGCAATAAATCTTCTCTAAATTTCTCGTAGAATTCAGCTGTGATTCCATCAGGACCTGGGCTTTTCTTTGTTGGTAAGTTTTTAAACACATTTTCAATTTCAATAACTGATTAAAAAATTGTTATAACTTCTTGATTCAGCTTTGGTTATTCATACATTTCAAGAATTTGTCCAACACCTAAGGTTTTAGTTGCCTTTTTATTGATATATTATGTAACGTGAGGATTGTCTATAGTGACACTTTACACACAAAAAATACTTGTATATGTGTGTGTGTTCACAGATGAAGATTTAAATAAAATGTATATATAAGTTGCTCTAGTTTTTCCTAAACACTAGAACATTTTTTACAAATATATGCAGATTTGAATATAAACTGGTTTGGGGAAATTTTGACATGAAAAAAAGTCATTGCTATTCATTCTGTTCTTCCAGTACAGCTTAGGTCAAAGAAAATGTGCTGTTTAATGTTTGTCATCTGTTCAATAGGCTATGACATATGAAATAGTTTGATGGTTTGACTCCACTCTTTATTGAATCATTGTTAGGTAGTGATTATTGGTCTGTGAGGAACTTGGCAAAGAGTAAAATTTGTTGCATGTTGGAATTCTCTGCTATTCATGTATACACTATTTTTAATATCATCACCAAAATTTATTGGCAGGAAACTGTAACTATGCCACCCTTTCCCACTGTTCAATAAATAAAAGACTTTGTCTGCCAGTACAGATTATGTCTCCAAGAAATTCAAGTGTTTGAAACTTTGAAGAAAATTAATTATGTATCACTAAGAATATTTAAATCCAGAGAATATTTTAGAAATTATTAAAATATTTTCTCTATATTTATTAAAAAGAATAAAATATTGTTCCAACTGAAACACCTAAAATAACCTGATATTTAATAAATATCTATTGTTAATTGATTTGCTGTTAATCATTTTCATCAGATTTAAACAATTTTCTACTGTAATGAAAATAAATAATATCAGTTGGGCAAGTAGGCAGAATTTTAATGTTGTAGTGGGACACTTTTATGGCTTGTATCTAGATGCTTCCTCAAAGTTTCACGTGCTGATAGATGGGTCTTTTCAGAGAAGGCTGGATCACAGGTGTGTTAACAGTAAGTCCCTGATTTATGAGCATGCAAGTTGCAAATTTTCAGAAGTGTACTCTATAGGACTCACTTTGTTGGTTTATGGATGATTCCCACTAATGAACAGTTATCCTGCAACAAAACTCATTAAAACACATTTGTAAGTCAAGGATCAAGGGTATGCAGGGATTAGGGGTATGTCATTAATTAGTCCACTGAATGGTTTAACGTAATTTTATGTGCAGATAGTAGGAAGGACTATCCTGGGCATGGGGGCACCAATCAATGGGTTTGTAACCAATGAATGGCTATAAAGGGGAAAAAGGAAGCCCGGCTCATTGCTTGCTGATTCCTGTCTACCGAGACATGAACTGTTTCTCTTGTATCATGCCACAATGCCTTGAAGTTAATCCACTATGGACTGGAATCTTCACAAACTGAACCAAAATAATCCTCTCTTTTAAATTATAGGTACTGAATGCCATGTCACAGTAGCAAGGAAATTAACTAATGCAGAATTTGTTACCAGAGAATTTGGGTCCTTTCTGTGACATTACCTGGCCACCTGGCCCAGGAGCCTTTGGAACTGTCTAGTGGGAAGAGTTCGGAAAGAACTGGAGATGCTGGCTGAAGAAGTAGCCCTGAAATTCTGTAAGCCAAGCTTGATGGGAGATTCTGAGCAGAGCTCAGAATAGCAGAATCCTGATAGAAACTCAGCTGGTAAAGACCAGGTTCAGTAGGATTCAGATGAGAAAAATGACTCCATTGCCAGATGGACTCCAGATCATGTGTGGTATGCTTTGAAAGAAAATTTGTTTGCATTTTGTTCATGTCCAGAAACTGCCTGAGACTGAGATTAAGGGGGTGTTAGTTTGGCAGGAGAAATTTCAAAATAGTCTAATGTTGAGGTGACTGCATGGCTACTGTTTTGAGAATCAAGAGCAAATGGCCCAACATAATACTCTTTTTTAAATTTTAGCTTGGGAAGCTGAAGCAGGAAGATCATTGTGAGTTCTAGACCAGCCTAGGCTACAAAGTGAGTTCAAGGCCAGTCTGAACTGCATAGTTAGACCCTGCCTCATAAAACAGGTCCTAGGATTTAGCTCAGTGGCATAAGCACCTGCCTGGCAGGTGTGAGGTTGTGAGTTCAATCCCTGGTACCAAAATAATTAATAATAATAATAATTTTTTATTTTAAACAATTAAAAGAAAACAAAACAATAAAAGCAAAACAAAGCAGTAGTAACAATATAGGGTTTAAAAACAAGCTGATAGGAAGTTAACCATAGTCACTATTTTGTATATTGTTATCTGCAAAATAGTTGCTAGGATTACAAGATATGGACATGCAAAACAGGTTAAACAGTATAAGCAATTACAGTTTCTTTCACTGAACAGAGTGGATCAATTGTACAAGTATCTTAGCTATCTTGTGTATGCACATATTTTGACCCTTCCTTCTTTACTGTTTTTCTACATCCCAGTTGTTCTTTCCTTTTGGGCAGTTTCATTCCCTTTCACATTATCTATGGTACCTTTTGGATTTATTTAATCTTATAATTTCTTACATGAGGGAGACAATACAATGTTTACACAAGTGAGTCTGATTCTTTTCAGTAATAAATATGGCCTCTAGTTTCATCCATTTACCTATGAAATCCTGTAGTTTGTCTTTCTTTATACCTGAGTAGTACTCCATTGTACAAAAATACCATATTTTTTTTATCCATTCCTCAATTGATGGACATTTGGGCTGTTTGTAAGATTTAACTATTGCAAATTAAGCTGCTTTAAACATAGGTGTATGTATATTGCTGTGGTATAATGTTTTTAATTATTCTGGGAAAATACTCAGAAGGGAAATAGTTGGATTTAGCTGGACTTCTAATCCTAATGTTTTAAGGAATTTCCACACTGATTTTCACAGTGGTTGCACCAGTCTGCACTCACACCAGCAGTGGCGAAGGTTTCCTTTTTCTCCAGAATTGGTTAATGGTTGATTTCTTGATGAGAGGCATTCTTTCTAGAGTGAGGTGGAATCTTAGTGTTGTTTTAATTTTCATTTCTCAAATGACCAACATTTTTTCACGTATTTGTGTGCCATTTTTTCATGTATTTGTTTGCCATTTGTATTTCTTTATCTGAGAATTGTGTATTAATCTCAGATTCCAATTTTTGGATTGGATGTTTGAGTTTTGGGGGCCTGATATTTTCTAATTCTATAAATGTTCTAGGTAAGAATCTTTTATCTGAGAGGCAGTGGGATAGATCTTTTCCCAACTCAGAAGTTTTCTTTTCAATCTATTGGTGATTTCTTTCAACATGCAAAACTTTTTAATAAGACAAGATCCCAGTTGTTGATACTGTGAAGAATGTTCTGAGCAGTTTGATTTTTGTTCATGGAATGTCTGCCTATGTCTTCCAGATTACTATCTACTTTCAGTAAGTTTAGTGTTTCTGTTTTAATATCTAGATCTTTGATCCATTTTGACTTTAGTTTAGTGAATGGTGATAGACATGGGTCTAGTTTTATTTTACAGTATATGGAAAGCCAATTTTTCCAGCACCATTTATTAAAGAGGATGTCTTCCTTCCAGTGAACATGTTTAGCTCCTTTGCCAAAGATAAGATGGCTGAGTGTGTTTGTAGTTGTTGCTGTATCTTCTAATCTATTCTATTGATCTTCAGGTCTGTTTTTTTGCCAGTACCAAGCTGACTTTATTACAGGAGTTTTGTACTACAATTTCAAGTCAGGCATTGTGATGCCTCCTGTTTTGTCTTTGTTGCCAAGGACCACTTTTACTATTCTATGTTTCTTCTGGTCCCAGATGAATTTTAGGAATGATTTCTCTAGATCTGTGAGGTATGCTCATTATATTTTGATTGGAATTGCACTAAATCTGTGTAATAATTTTGGGAGTATGGCCATTTGCACAATGTTTGTTCTTCTTAACCATGAACAAGTGATGTCTTTACATTTTCTGAAGTTCCTTTTGACAACATTTTTCAGACTACTGTAATTTTCAATGTATTGATCTTTTCCAACCTTTGCTAGATGGATTCCTAAGTATTTCATTTTGGGGGGTGCTATTGTGAGGGATGTAGTTTCTCTTATTTCTATCTCAGTAAGTTTATTGTTAGTATATATGAATGCCATTCATTTTTGAGTGTTGACTTTGTATCTAGCTACATTACTGAATTTGGTTATTAGATCTAGAAGTCTTTCAGTGGAGTGTTTGAGGTCTTCTGTGTAGAGTATAATATCACCTGTGAATAATGATAATTTATTTTCTTCTTTTCCAATCTTTATTCCTTTTATTTCTCCCTCTTGTCTAAATGCTCTGGCTAGTGTTTCCAGATCTACACTGAATAGGAGTGGTGATAATGGTTATTCTCATCTTAGTCTTGATTATAGTTTGAATGCTTTCAGTTGGTTTATTTTACATGACTTTTATCAGATTGAGATTAAGACCATCTATTCCAATTTCCCTTGGGGTTTTTATCATGAATAAGTGTGGAACTTTATCAAAAGTCTGTCTGTGTCTATTGAGATGATTATGTGATTTTCATCTTTGGCTCTGTTGACATGGTGTATTACATTCATTGATTTACATATGTTGCACTATCCCTACATTCCCGAGACGAATCTCACTTGGTAGTGGTGTATAATCTTCCTGATGATTCACTGCATTCTGTATCCCAGTATTTTATTGAGGATTTTTGTGAATATGTTCATTAGCGGGATTGGCCTGTAGTTCTCTTTTTTAGTTGGGTCCTTCTCTGCTTTTGGTATCAGGGTAGTACTTGCTTCCAGAAATGAGTTAGGGAGAATTGCTTCCCTTTCAATTTCATTGAAGAGTTTCAGGAGTGTTGGCATTAAGTCTTTTTTAAGTTTCTTGTAGAATTCAAAAGTGAATTCTACAGGACCTGGATTTTTCTTTGTTGTTAAGTTTCCAATCTTAGTTTCAATTTCATTAACAGAAATTTTGTTATTTAGAAGTTTCATATATTCTTGATCCAGCTTTGGTAATGAATACGTTTGTAGGAATCTGTCCAATTCTTCTGTGTTATTGAACCTATAAGAATAAAGGTTTTCAAAGCAGGTATTGATGATCTTCTGTGTTTCCATAGGAACTGTAGTGATTTCATCATTTTCATTCCTTATTGCATGGATTTGAGTTTTTTTCTTTACTTATTTTGATAAAGTTGGCTAGTGCTTAATCAATTTTTTTATTCTTTAAAAGAACCAACTATTTGATTCATTAATTCTTTGTATTGTTTTCTTAGTCTCAATTATGTTAATTTCTGCTCTGATCTTTATAATTTCCTCCCTTCTTTGGACTTTAGACTTGACTTGCTATTTGTCTTCTGTAAGTTTGAGGTGTAGCATCAGGTTGTTTATTTGTGTTCATTCTGTTTTCCTGATGTGAGAATTCCCTATAATAAATTTCCCACTGAGCACTGCTTTTGTTGCATCCCATAGGCTCCAGTAATTTGTATTTGCATTTTTGCATGCCAGTAGATATTGTTTAACTTTTTCTTTAATTTCCTCTGTAACCTGTTGGCTATTCAGGAGGGTATTATTTACTTTCCATGTGTTTATGGAGTTTTTGCAGTTTCTTTTTTCATTAATTTCCAATTTCTTGATGCTATTATCAGATAATATACATGGAATGATTTTGATTCTTTTGCATTTATTTAAGCACGTTCTATGGTCTAGTGTATGGTCTATTTTAGAGAATGTCCTATGTGCAGCTGAGAAGAATGTGTATTCTAATGTTTCTTGGTGGAATACTCTGCACACATGTACTAAGATTGTTCACAAGTTTCTTTGCTGTTTTTTGTCTAGTTGATCTGTCTCTTTGTGACAATGTTGTGCTACGATCTCCATCTTTAACTGTGTTATTGCTTATTTGACTTTTCATATATATTAATACTGGTCTTATATAGGTGAGTGTTCCTGTGTTTCGTGCATATACATCTAAGATTGTTATCTCTTACTTCTGAATTTTGCTCTTACTTGTATGTGGTAATCTTCTTTATCTCTTTTGATCATTCTTGGTTCGATGTTCACATTGTCTGCAAACAGAATAACTACCCCTTCTTTTTTCTGGGTTTCTGTTGTATAAAGTATTTTCCATTCTTTGACTTTCAGTCTGTGAATTTCCTTTTGAGTCAGATGAGTTTCTTGCATATAGCACAGGGCTGGATTTTATTTCTTGATCCAGTCTACCAGTCTATTCCTTTTGGTGAATTGATGCCATTTATATTAATGGTTATAACTGATGTATATTGACTTTCTGCTGTTGGTTCTTTACTTTTTCTCTCTGTTTAATTGTTTTCTCTATGTGGTGAATTCCTTCTGCTATTGTTCTTGAAATTATAGTCATTTTTATCTCTATCTAGAATATCTTTCAGTACCCTTTGTAGGGTTAGTTTGGTCATCATGAAGTGCTTCAGTTGTTCTTTATCATGAAAACATCTTATTTCTCCATCAGTTTTGAAAGACAGTCTTTTAGGGTACACCAATCTGGGTTGGAATTTGTTTACTTTCAGCACTCGAAATACTTCATTGCATGATCTTCTTGACTTGATCATTTGTGTTGAGAAGTCTACTGTGATTTTGATGGGCTCTCATTTACAGGAGATCTGTTTATTTCCTCTACCAGCATTCAATATTCTGTTCTTGTGCTGGATTTCTGGGATCTTGATGGTTATATATCTAAATGTAGTATTATTTTGGTTATGGCTAATTGGGGGTTATCTCTATGTCAGTTTATTTTCCCATGCTTGGAAATTTTCTGCTATTACTTGTGTAAATAGTCTTTTTATATCACTTGTGTTGACTTCTTTTTCGTTAACACCTATGAAACTTGTATTGTTTTTCTTTGAATCATCTTGCAATTGTTGAATTGCTGTTTCCTGGTTCCTTGTTATTTAAAAAAAAATGTCAGGTATGGTGGCACATGGCACTTGTTGAAGCAGAAGAACTGTTTGCAAGTTTGAGGCTGATCTGGGCTACAAAGTGAGCTTAAGGCCAGCCTGAACTGCATAGCAAGATCCTGTCTCAGAAAGACAAAAAATAAATAAATAAATAAATAAATAAATAAAAATAAAAGTAATCTTTCCTTTCCTAGCTGAAATCTTGTCTTCAAGCTCTGAAAGTCTACACATTTGTTCAAAAAGTTTTGCCATTTTTCAGTGGAATATTTGATTTTCTGTACATATCTTTCAATCTGTTTCATGTATTCTAATTCTTGCCCATATTGTTAATTCAAGGTTTCCAACATTTTCCAATGCTCTTCTATTGTTTTTTAACTATGTCTTCTTTAGATATGCTAAGCATTTTTTTCATTAGTTTTGTTATTTCTTGTTTTACCTGGAAGATTATTTTTTATCTGATTTCCTTTACAATTCCATGGAATTGTTTTTTCACTTCAGTTGCTATCATTTGAGAAATTTCAGGTGTATGACTTACACTTTCTTCTGTGCCCATGTATCCTGGACATGTTTGGAATCGTCTGGAATTTTTAGATTGTATTTTGCTCCTTGATTTTGCCATTTTCTTGTTTTTCTCTGGAGCAAACAAATGCTAAGTCCTAGTTGCTTCCTGAGTTGGTGATGGCTGCTTGTCCAGGAGGTGGTCTCCTTGGCTGTGTGAAGGTCACTGAGTGAGAATTTTCCTTCTCTCTTCAGTGCTTGGAGGCTCCCTGACTGGGTGGGGTTTCCTGAGTGGGCCTTTCCCCAGCCCTGCATGGCACACTGATGCTCCCCAGCTGCTTGGGGTCACTTAGTGGGCCCTTCCTGTGTGCCATATTGCGCACCAACACTCCCTGGCTGCTTGGGGTCACTGGGCAGGCCCTTCCCAAGCCCTACACTGCTCACCAATGCTCCCAGGCTGGTTAAATTCAATGAACGGGCCCTTTCTGGGCCCCGCCTGATGACTGATGGTCTCCAGCTTCTTGGAGTGACTAAGTGGGCCCTTCCTTGGCCCTATGTAGTACACCCAGGCTCCACAGCTGGGTGCCTGACTTAATAGTTGGAAAGATTCTGAATGTGGCCAGAAAGGAAACTCTAATAATGTTATGACTGGCAAAGATGAAGCCAAGAACTTAGATGTTGAAAAAGAAAAGAAGAAAACAAAAAATGGATGGAGGACACCACAAATTGTAGAATTTTACAATCACAAAATTGCAAAGATTAAATACTTTAACTTGAGAATACATTCAAAGTACACCATGCTTTAGAATGACAGCAGCCTAGAAAATCTATTTCTCAGGATTTGATTCATAGTGCTCAGTAATTAATACCTACAGCCAAGAGGGAAATACGCCTGGGTACTGCTCCAACTGGCATCATTTACATGTTGCTGGTTTTAGGTGAGTGCAAAATGCAAAAGTTGTGAGTCAGGGAGGCTTCTATTGAGATTTTCAAAGTATGCTGTGAGGCCAGGTAGTGTGCCCCTGAGAGGACAGTGTGTGAAACTGTGAATGTGAAGCCAAAAGTGCAGTGGAGACCTCCAAAAGACTGGAGAAACCAGTAACACGAATCACTCAAGGAAATTTGCAAGGAGTGAGGCAAGCTTGCCCAAAGGAGAAGTCAGGAGGGTTATAGCCACCAAAAGTATCACAGTGTCAAGGTAGCACGAGCCCTTTAGAGTCCACTTCTTGACACAGATTGCACCAGATGTTGGACATGGAACCACAGGATTTAATGTTTACCCTGCTAAATTTTGGTTTTGTTCTCATTCCTGTCTATCCGCAAACTTTTACTTTTTCAATGGGAGTGTTTATCTTCTACCAATGTGTGCTGGAAGTTTAACTTTCTTTTCATTTCATCAGAGGCTTGCAGCTAAGAGTTTGCCTTGCATCTCAGAGGAGACTGGTGACTTGGACTTTTTAGCAATCTTGAATCTGTTAGGATTTTGGTAACTATTACAGATGAACTAAATGCCTTTTGCATAAAGGGATGCCCATAAGTCTTTGGGAACTATGGGGCAGAATGTTATAACTTTTATCTAGATTTTCCCCTAAAGCTTCATGTGCTTATTGGAGGGACTTTTCAAAGGCAGCTGAATAAGTGTGTGAGAATATGAATGTGTGATAACTAAATTAGTCCACTGATTGGTTTAGCATAGTCCTTGGTGTGGATAATGGGAAGGCCCACCCTGATTGTGGGTGGCACTAACCAATAGGCTTGTAGCCTGGATGGAATATAAAGGTAAAGAGGAAAGTCAAGTTTGTACTTACTGATTCCTGCCTACTGTGTCATGGCCTTTTTTTCCTCCATAATGCCCTTCTGCAGTGCCTTCCTATCTTCGAGTCAGCTAACTATGGAATGAATTTTCTCCAATCTGTGAGATAAAATTTTCCTCCTTTAACTTGTAGGTATCACTTATTTTGTCACAAGAAAGAGGAAATAACTGAGACAGACATTTAGAAGATTTTTCAAAATAAAAACTGTCATAAATATGAATGCAAAAAGGTTATTCAATGTAGACAGAAATCATGAATTAAAGAAATTCTTTGTAAAACTGTTGATTTGGACTGGCTATTAGTTTTGAGTTGTTTATATATTTTTAGAAATAATTCTTAAGAAATAATATGCAAACAAAATTTTGTTAAATAATATTACTTAGTATCTGGTATATAAATATTTAAGTGCCGTTCTTCAGCAAATGATTAGCTGTATACCACCACTGCAAATCTGCTATTTTGCTATGTACTATTGATCCAAGAAATGATGTACTGTGTATTTTCCCTTAGAAGCCTCAACTCCAGATCAGCAGTCCATAGAGTGGAAAGTATTTTCTGCTGAGAAGTTTCAAGAATATCTCTTGGGTCACAAGAATATTAAACTTTGTCAATTTTGCTATACTCTTGTCCTATTTAGTCTATGTGTTAATCAGTTCTGAAATAATTGCGTGATTTCAAATTTACATTTTTCATAATTATATTTCACTAAGATAACATTCATAAAGGAGTTTAAATATTTTTGCAAAGAATATAACAGATCAGTAAAATATTAATTCAAGCAAAAGTATGGAGAAGAAAGTGGCAAAGTTGACACTT
Source organism: Dasyprocta punctata (assembly GCA_004363535.1). Classification (NCBI taxonomy): domain Eukaryota; kingdom Metazoa; phylum Chordata; class Mammalia; order Rodentia; family Dasyproctidae; genus Dasyprocta; species Dasyprocta punctata. Next base: position 25,460 of record RJWM01014019.1, on the reverse strand, counting down.
TTGCCATTGTAAATGCATATACCATGATAATAAGGTAATAGTCATTGCAATTTAATAGAACAGAATAAATCAGATAAAAAGTTTAGAATTACTGAAAAATATTAAGATACAGATTTTTATTTTGTGTTCTTGAACAGAGGAACATAGATAAATTCTCTGTGTGGCCTGAAATGCCAGATAATGATAAAAATAAACAATTAGTATTAGAAAGCTACTTCAGAAGTAATGTTCCGCATTAAAATTACCAAATATTTCAAATTATATTCTGCATGATTAATTAGATACTCTATTAAAAAAACTAATGATAAATATTTAGAGATATCATCTGCACCTTATTTTAAAGGGGAAGTTCTATCACCTCTTGTCAACATACTAACCCTTTTTAACATGCTGAAAGTATTCAACTAAAACATTGAAAACAATGTGAGACTGAAACAAAGTACACTCTTGTCAGAAATACTGTCAGAAGATATTTGTAAAACATTGCTGAAGATCTAAAAACAAACATATTTATATGGTATAAAGTTGAGAAAGACTGCTAAAAAATTGGATAAAAGTATATGGATATCTGCTGTGTCTAATATTGTGGATTTCACAGTATTTTATTTCAGAAATGGGAAGTGTAAAGTATCATTTTCGAAGTTGAAGAAAGATGTGCTATATAGATATGATTTTAAGATTGAATATTTCTTAAAAATTTTCTATATATTGAATAATTTAAAAAATATTACCATTAATAACAATTTCACTGTTTTTAAAATAAATTCTAGAAAAATCTCAAACAGCAGAAGAGTCAAAGTAAATTGATTCTTTTTTTGTGAAATTTATATTTGCATATTCTTCCTTTATTTCAAGGGCTAATGAAAAATTTTTTTCTTTTTTTGGTACCAGGAATTGAGCTCAGGACCTTGCACATGCCAGGCACGTGCTTACGCTGCTGAACTATATCCCTGGCCCAGTAAGTTGATTCTTTAAACATGGATTAATGTTTTGCCTTTTGTGAGCTATTACTAAGGAAACAATAAGCCTGTGTGTACAGAAGAGCAGACAGAAATTCTTGCTTTCACAGGACTTTTTTGGATTGGCAGAGTTCAAACCATTCAATGGGCAAATAAATACATTAAAAAGTATCTTCAAAAATTACCAAAATGAGCAACACAAACGAATTCATAATGGAGTGATACATATATATGTATAGTATTGTGACTTACAACCCGGGTCATTGCACAGTGTCTTTTGTAGTATTTTTGCTTGTTTGCTTTTGAGGGAAGTTCTCCTTAAATAACTTGCCCAGATTGGTCTGGTATCTGTGATCCTCCTACTTCAACCTTATAAAATGTTTGGATTACAGCAATGTGTCATTATGGCATCATCCACATATACCAATCTTATATGCATTTTAATCATTCTGGGGCAGTATCTGAAGCTCAGTTCCAGTACACTTTCCTAGCATACGTGAGCCCTTGCCTCTGCAAAAGAAATAGAGGCAGAAAAAGAAAGAAAGGAAGAAAGAAACAAAGAAACTAACAAACAAAGAGAAAGAAAGGAGCAATGATAAAGTGAAGAAAGTGAATCAAAAGAAAAGTAACCAATTTATCCAAAGTCACGTGATAGGAAGGAAGAGGAGCCAGTATTGAACTGAGTCTGTCTGTGACACTTCATTTTATTAATCTGTATGTCACTTCTACATTTTTGTGCTTCTCATGCTCTGTTCAATGTTACTGATGCAAATATATCTCCTGTTCTCTATGCAGCTTGGTTAATTTTTCTTACAAATTTTTTTAAGTGTGCTGTTTGAACACTTTAAATTGTCAAAACCATTTCAGTTTCCACTTGATACTTGATGAAGAGCAAACACAGCCTTGAGATTTGCCTTTATTTTCCCCATGTATTGTTTCCAAATTTAATTGCTTTAAAAGCACCGGTGTTGACTTTGAGCTGTGCTGCCTTAGTGTTAATGACTGGTATAATTGCTTTTTAAAGAAATATCTCTACTTGGAATCATTGCAAAGAGTACCTTAGAGATCGAATTTACAAAGTGAGAAGGGTGGTGAACGACTATTATACACAATCTACTTTCCAAAAACTTCCAGCTTTGAACTGATATTAGACCCTGAAACTCATTGTCTTGATAGATATCTTTAGCAGAGATTAAGATTCTCCCAGTTATTTATTAGAAAGGCAATAACATGCTTTTAGTCATGTAGAAAGTTACTTAAATAAAATAATGATATTGTGTATTTTATCTGTATTGATATGTAACAAAAATATATTTGTATATAGATGTGAACTGCTATAATTTCATTCTTAAAGAATCAAAACTCCATCAGCGCCCAAAAACAATCTCCTGAGTGACAACAGAAATGTAGCCTTTTATTCCTTTGATTCCAAAGAGGCACTACAATTAGATTAACTTACACTGAAGTGCAAATTCTGATCTAGAAACAAATATATGTTCATATTTTCATATGACTGCTCCCATTCATGTCTCTAGTATGTGATTTTGACAGCGTGGAAACCAGATCCAATAACAAGATATTGTGTTGTACCCTATCCCTTTAATGAAAATCTAAGAATACTTTCAAAAAAGTAGTGTCACAGGAATTAGGTCTAGATGGCAATCAGACACTTTAGTATTCTTATGCAATAAGATTAAACCATAGGTACATTTTCTCCAACCTTCAAACATAAGTACAGTTCGCCCTGTTATAATGGTATTTTGACTGATAATTCCAATTAGGATGGCGATGTCAGTAATGATTTCTCATATTATAACACTGTTCTTGTCATATAGTTACTGAATCCAAGGATGCATTATCTTATTTTATGAAATTCACTCTACACTTGTGTTTTTTGGTTTTTCAAAATTATATGATCAACATAATATGCATTTATTAAATACCCACATAGTACAAATATACAAGGTGTGATAAAAATATATAACAAATGCTGCTACTGAGTCTCATCCAATGGAAAGGCAGGTTCATAAAAGCATAACACTGTGTCCTCATCCATCTTATTCAAAAGATCTGGCACTGTGTGACTTCTGATCATTAAACAAAGTGAAAATGACCATGAAAGGTAAATATTTTGAGTTTAATCAAAATATCGAGGTACAACAGGGCAACTAAACACACTCATGAAAGAGAAATTCCAAAAGATGCAATGGAAAGTGGCAAAAATGATTGGGCAAACATCTTTGAAGTTAGAGGGAGTATTCTGAGTGACATTAACGGCACTATGTCCTTTAGTGTAATATGTTTCATAAGAATTTAAACATTTTCCTTTTGGTTTCATTATGCTATGTAGCTGTCTACTATAGTGAAATATATACCTACATATTAAATTCACTTGAAAAGAAATAGCCTTTCACCTCTTAACATATATCTTTGAATAATTTCAATTACACATTATTTCTGGCCTTTTAAATATTATTTTTGAAATAAATGGCTTTCTATTTCTCTATGCACATTTGTGAGTATATAGATTTTTATACTATTTATTTATTTATTTATTTATTTTTTGCGGCACTGGGGATTGAACTCACAACCTCGCGCCTGTCAGACAGGCACTTAAGTCGCTGAGCCAAACTCCCAGCCCTGGTTTTTTGAGGCAGGGTCGCACTGTGTAGCTCAGGCCGGCCTTGCACTCGCGTTGTAGCCCAAGTCGGCCTGGAACTCACAACGTTCCTCCTACCTCAGCCTCCCAGCACTCGGGGCGTGAGCCACCATGCCCGGCTTATACTATTTATTTTTAAAATTAATTTTGTTCAGTTTTTGACATAGATAACGATCATATTCTTTTTTTGTTGTTGTTTTTTTGTTTTTTGTACCAGGGATTGAACTCACAAGCTTACAACTGCCAGGCAGGCGCTTACACCACTGAGATAAATCCCTGGCCTATTTTTTGAGCCAGGGTCTCACTATGCAGTTCAGGCTGGCCTTGAACTCACTTTGTAGCCCAGGCTGGTCTCAAACTCACAATTCTCCTGCCTCAGCCCCCCAAGTGCTGGGATTAAAGGCTTGTGCCACTATGCCTGGCGATGATCATATTCATTATAGGGAATTTGTACCTGTATTTAATATATCTTAAATCTTTATTTTCTTTTCATCTCCCTTCTTTTCAATCCTTCTTTGTCTCTCGATTTACAAAACTTTGTTTCTATTGCTTCACTTCTATTAGTTATTTTTTAATCCCTATACCTTTCCTTCCTTTACCCTTCCCCATCTCTTGCCCTCTAACTTTAAATGAAATACACCCAACACTCACATTAAAATATTGCATTGTTTATGTTGTGTGAGAAACTCAGAGGATAAACAAGGGCCAAAGTGGAGGATAAATATTGGGAAGTAGGAAGAAAATGTTCAATTGCTGGCATATTCAAAGAAGAAAATTTAGAAGCTTTTAGAAATGAAGTTTATTGATTTCATTAATTAGCAGATAGGAACAAATTGTCCTCCCAATGCTTTTTACAAATTCAAAAACGTCTTCTTTTATTGTTTGTTTTTTCTCAGTGATGAGTATACAAGCACATTATCGCATATTTCTGTCATACATATAGCTGACTAATCTCCTTTGTCTGTTTTTTTATATATAATTTTTGTTTCCCCTTTAGTCTTTATGACATGTTTTAATTAAGACATTAATGTTGTTTATGGTAAACATTATCTAAATATACATCATTTGCTGTGCAATTTTGCATATTTTAAAATTTTAGTGCTATGAATTATATTTCATTTATGTTTTTCTGAATTTATAAGTGTCTTCATAATATTTTCCTGATTTTTCATTAAAAAATCACATGTCCCTATAAAAATATTAAAACTTATAATTTAAGTTTATAAGAAAATCAAATACCATTTTTCCAACAAATTTACTAAATTACAGTGAGTATAAAAATGTATTCTCTGTTTTATATTGCATTGTTACCAATAATATTAGCATTTATTTGTGTACATTTTCACATAATACACTGATCTCTTAATAGATTTAAATGTCAATGCCATTTCAATACCTCTAAATATAAAAAAAATTCTTTAGGGTTTTGATATCTTACTAGTTCATCATTCATCATTTCAGAAACCTCTGATTATTCCTGAGTTTTTGTTATTAATATTCAGTCTTTGCAACTTCTTTTCTTTAATCATAAATATATCTTATGCAAAATATGCAAATATAGATGCAATCATATTTTTAATCTCATTAAGAAAACTTTCTGTTAATTTAATATATTTAGAGCCAGAGATAAAGAGATAAAGGGAGTGAAAGATAAAATGTGCATAGCTAAATTACTGCAGTGATATTTCCTTCTCAATAAGATTTATTGCTTTTTTTCATGTCTTCAGTATTTCTTTTATGTACCTCAAAAGATGCATTGCTTATTTTCTACAGTTGACTACTCGTGATACACTTTTTTCTTTCTCCATCCCTAGTTTTGTAAGTAATCATGGGAACAAAGACCCCATGGCAGATTTACTCATCTCTACAACAAAAGAGTTTATATCTGAATCTTTGAACCTTGATGTAAAAGGAAATATTGCCAAATTCATGAAGACCAAGACACAAGATTCAATGTCCTGTGTATTGCTTGGCATCTTTTATGAGAGATGTTGTTCTTTGTTACTGCTATCTACTACATGGCATTCCACATTCTCCATGTTTATTGTCCTATTATCAAACCCTGGCAATCCAAACTTCTGTCAGCGCTGTAAATGCATTTCTTTCTTGGGGGGTGGGGTGGGTGGTTATTATCCTTTTTAATCATTAATTTTGCCATCAAGTCATTAAATCAAGAACAATTGAAAAGTCCAATCTGATTTTGTTTTTCATTAAGGATTATGGTCACACACAACTTTGTGTCCATGTTATACTTTCCTCACTTTAACCTTTGTAATGAACTGACCGAAAGCACCACTGCCAATCACGCATACAACAATAGTTTCAGTCTTGTGTTTTTAAATAGCTGTTTAAATACTATTTGAATAATAACCTCAGTCTATGCCTGGAAATGCATTTCTATTATCTTCTCTTTTTCACTTGCCATGATCAATAATAATTCTTGCAAAATAACATGAACAACAAAAATAAATTGTCTTCACATAAAATTCTTCTAGGTCTTGGAGTTAGGTTAGAAAATTGAAGCAATAAATGGTGTGGTTTTTAGGGTTTTTTTTTTTTTTTTGGTCAGTAAAGATGATATATATCTTGAGATTAAAAAATATAGTGAGTGTTTAAATTTAAAAAAAATTACATCGAAAGACACATTGACATCAATATCTCTCAAATTACATTCTTTCACTTTGAACGCAGTTTCTGTATGATTCTTGCCAATTCATGATTCATGAAGTAGCTACTGCAGTCCTTTTTTTGTGTGTGGGTTTAGTTGTTATGGCTATCTTGACATCCTGAGTTGACTCAAAATGTTAACTCTTTATGGCATTCTGATGTGAGGAAGAGCCAGATGTGCTACAGGGCCAGATCCAGTGAATAAAGAGGATGAGTACACATCACAATGGGCTAATGCACCTGCCTTTCTGCTGGATGGGACTTGACAGGTCAATATTATGTCTTTTAGTGTAATCATATCTTGCATATGAAAGAGAGTCAGTTCAACAGAAGACACTAATGACTGAGTCACAGCATGGAAGATGAACCAGAAATAATTACATAAAGCTGGTTCTCACATGGATTAAAAACTTTTGCCTATTAACCTGGTGTAACAAAAGAGTGGCGCCTTTCACAACAAATACTTCGAAGGGCAGTAGAAATAATGTTTTTATCAGCATAACACTGGACTCTCCAGATTTGAAATTTTTAGTACCTGTTTGCATTACATAACATTTGCATTCCTTATGGGGAATCGGTGTATGCAGATAACACATCTTAATTTCATCTTTCCTCACCATCTCCTCCTTCCTCCTTCCTTCTTTTGATACCTTTCCTATTTGAGAAAGATCTATCTTCAATCTTCTTGCTATCATTTTTTTTATTTTGCTGTCTATAATTTGAGTTTCTCATGTAAGAGGAACCATGCAATACTCAAAGTACCTCTGATTTGTATGTCTGATTTATTTCACTTCTGGTCTCAGAGTACCTCTGTCTTAACAGAAATGACTCAGATTTACCCTTTTTATGGCAAACTAGTGTTACACTGTTTGTAAATACCATATGTTCTTTATCCTTTATTCTATTGATGAACTATAGGCTGCTTCCAAGATTTAGTAATTGAATTGTACTGCTATAAACATGAATATCCATGTATTTTCAATCTGAGAAAATCAATGTTTTCCGGAAATTGTAAGCCAAATCTTCTATCAGGTCACTTGAGGCTCCTCATACTCACTGAAAAATAGGTAAAAATGTGATGATTATTTGGAGAAAAGTGATATTCCTGATATTCAAATAGATAAATCCAAGTGTTGTACAGTGGGCCCTTTTATTGCCAAAACATTCAGTGATAACAATTAATGCAACATAAACATGAACCCCAGAGGTACAAGCACCATAAACACACAACCAAACTAAAGTTTGTAAGACCCAGTGGAGAAAGTGAACATATAAACTTATCAGCAGCATTGCAGACTGTTATCCCAAAAATACACAGAAGGTAAGAATGATAAATTATATCCCTTAAACTTTTATAGACAAGGAGGCTTTGCCAAGTATCATCTCATTCCTCTCCAAATAATTATATAGAGAAAGCAGAGATGATAATTGCTAACTTTGTATTTGGATCACAGACTGAAAAATATTGGGAAAAAATGAGTTAGACGTGTAATGTACACCCTGCAGAAATAATGGTTTGGAGGGTCATGCAGTAGTGAGGAGATTTAGGAGTGTGGGGGATCCCTTCTTTGTAACTGTAAAAATTGAAATTATATTATTTAGGAAGAAAAAAACCTGGAAATTTAACTATGGAGAGAAAGATGAGTATGTTAGGAAGTCAGTAGAATTTCCAGTTCGTTTTAGCTTTCTGTTCAACTTTCAAAAGTGGAAGTGATCAATTTTTTATAGCCCCACTGGGCAATATTACTGTACCTTTTATTCTGGAAGATGAATATTACAAGTATTTCTCAGCTTCATAGAAAATTGGGTACTTGAATCTTGCTCAATCATAGTGTGGGCTGATATTTAAATTTGGAGCTAGCAATGTATCTAAGAAAAGACAGTGAACAGAATTTTCATATTTGCATCTCCTAAGGTACCCAGCAGTGGCAATCACCTTATTCAGCGAAGGCAGCAGCAGAGTGCAGTGCTGGCACCAGGGATATCTCCTTAAAGGTTTCCCTTAAGATACTGTGGGCATTTCATTATTTATTATAATAATAATTTTTAGTTGCTGACTGTTATACAGGAAAACTCTTTGAACCACAAATACCGAGAATTTCCTGGTTTCGACCAATCACTTATGTCACTTTTGTCTAATTTCAAGAAAATGTTCATCTCACTTGTATTCAGTATCTTTAAGTATTATGACACTAAAGAAAAAGAAACCTGAATTTGAAATTATAACGTGCCTATCATATACTTTAAGTATGTTTGCTTCTTTTTTTAAAAAAAAAATATTCTAGGTTGCAATAAGAAAAGAGGAGTTTATTTTTCACAAAATTTTCTGATCAGGTCCTGAGTTTCTTCAAGGAACCTTATTCTTCTCATCTATTAATCTTGTAATCATCCATTATAAAAAGTATCTCATTATTTCAATGTTTTAGGTTTGTTATCTGAAATGTTTTATGTATAAAATAATACTAAGTAAAAACAATTTTACTTATTTCTTTATGATTAACAAAATGATTGGGTAATACTTGTAGAATATTATGTAGTAATGTTTATAACAGATAAATTTACATTGTTTTTTAAATTTTTGCTTCTGATGATTCAATACTATGCATAATTCTGGGTTTTATAATAAATATTCTAATTAATATAAATAATATGTCAGCTTTATTTTATTAAAAGATTTTAATAGAATTGTATACTACATGACATAAATTTTGGCACTTACAAGAGATTATACTTCTTTTCTCCAATTTGAATTTATAACATTGTGAATTATAATAAAGATATTCTGACAATGAACTGCTTTTCAAATGTTTCCTTTGATTTCATTGCATATTAGTTCTACAAAGTTTAGCTGAAATTTATTCCATTATATTTGATAATATTTATTTCAAAATATTTTGTAAACTCAATATTTGTTCACATTTCATCTTTATGACCTAATATGGAATTAGTTACCTTCATGAAGAATATAAATGATGCTGAATTATGAAAAAGTATTAGAATTTCCTAGTGCTAAAAGAATATCTGCATACTTGTCAAAAGAGTAAGAAACAGTTAAAAAAGAAAGAGACCAATTGTCACATTTTCTTGATTTTCCTCATAAGCTGTCCTAATAATGTTCTCTTGTTGCTGAGACAAAATACTTCACCCATAAATTAAAAAGATTTATTTAGCTCACAGTTTGGGGAGGTTTCAGTCAGTAATCAACTGGCTCCAAGGCAAGGTGGCATGGCACAAGGCAATAGATCATAGTGGAGGAAGACAGCAAAAGCAGTAAGAGCACAAAATTGGGAAAGCAAGCCTCTTTTCCTCTCTTACATTGCAAGCAAGTTATCCACCCTAGGGTGGGTGTAGTACTCACACTATCTCTTGCACAGGTTGAGGATGTTTATAATGTGAGGACCCTGGCCCCTTGTTGAGTCTTTTAGTTAAACTACTAAACTTCTCAAATTGACACAATGTGTCATCCATTACAAATGTCATTAACATTTTTCCTATTACATTATATTTGAATAACTAAATTTACATTTCCTTGAAAACTATCAGTGTAATCTAGATCTTTATATCGATTTGAAGAGCATTCATTTTTGTTATTAATATCTTATTAATTTATCTCAATTGTTTTAAATGTTATACATATATGTAACTTTTTCACTTTACAATCTTAATGTTACCAAGTAATTTCATATTTTTCCTATTTAAACTAGTCACTTCTCTTTTGATAGTTTTTATTAAATTCAGCATTATATATTTATAGATACTCACAGCTAAGAGTTTTGTTTGATTGTCATAGGAGGTTTTGGAATTGGACATTTTAGCCATGCTGAAAATGTTAAGACTTTGGTGACTCTCAGAGACAGACTAAAAGTGCTTTGCATAATGAGATGGAAACAATTCTTTTGGGAACAGAATATTATGGCTTTGATCAAGAAAGTTCCCCTCAAATCTCATCTCTATAGGTGGGGCCAGGATGCAAGGGGTGGGTTACTGAAGGCGAGACTTGCATAGATGTATTTTTATCCCATAGGGTAAATTTTCTGAAAATCTTGATTCAAAATAAATCTTTCTTCACATAAGTTGTATCCATGACTTCGAGTATTAGGGATCCCTGTCACAGAGAACTAAGCCAGAACGATTCCCAAATTCATGACTTATTTTAAGAATTTTATGTATGTGCACATAATGTGAGTGAATATTCAGTAAAATTTAAGTCATCACTTTTACAATTATATATACAAATTGTTATAGTTGAACTATTATTTTTTGCCTTATTATTTTCTGATATTGATTTTCCATCATTCACTATGGTTCTTCAGGAAGTAAGTAAGCACATTTATGAGGTTTTCTACAAAATTTTAATACCATTATTGGTTCATTCTTTAGTAACTAAAGGTTTTTTATTGTTTGAATTGATGTGTCAGCATTAAGCATTGTATATTTGATATCATGCTAAAATGAATCAAACTGTGAAATACGATTTTCTCACATTTCTGTCTCCAATTATTGATTACTCTTACTCATTTTATTTCTATTTTACTGAGTTTCATTTTGTTTCAAATATGTTCTGTGAAGTCATTTCATGGCAATACTACCACTCAGTACTGTTGCGTTTTAAGCTTTCTTATTTAGTTACCATTTAAAAAAAACTATAAATATTTTGAAAGTATTTGCCTATTTTCATTATTGCTTTACTACCAAAATATTTCTTTCTCTCTGATTAGAAGAAACAATATCGCTATCATCGCATTTTATTGCACTGGCTCACATCCTCATATCTCTTCACTGCACACACACACACACACACACACACACATGCACACACACAGAGACCTATACACTTGTTAACAAAAATGAGTTGAGTTTTTTCTTGATGTCTATGCAAATATTTATTCTTATTTTTCAGAATAACTCACACGAAAATGTTTTTGTGTGATTCCGTTTTGTCCTTTCTTCATTTTCTTAGATAAGAAATGTATGTTGTTTTCCTTCAATATGACAAAAGATTATTTTTCACTAGCTTTAAATTTTGGTATTTTTCTGTTTAATTTTCCTTGACATTTGCAAACTTATTATCTCCATGCAGACTTTCTTTAATATACAAATATATTTTCCTTTTCTTTTCTTCACACGGTCACTTTCCTTTTCTCTTTCATTACTGTCCTGTGACGTACTGGCTCAGTTTTTGTGATGCTTTATCATTTCTTAGAAGTACTTGACCTTTCTTAAGCTCTCTTTAAATTTTTGTTTTTTATATAGCTACTTTGCATTTATAGAAATAATATAATCATTTCTATGCCTTTTTTTTTACTCATTTTCTCATATTAAGTAGCACAGGTTTTATACGTTGTTATTTATTCCCTATTGTGAGTAACTTGAAAAGCAGATTTCAGAACTGGATTAGAGTTAAATTAAGAATCATAATTTTGAACTGAGATTCTCAGAAAAGGGAAAGCAAGTAATTTACTTGGAACGTTTTTTTTTTTTTTTTTTTTTTTTTTTTCAAAACTGCTTCCTGCTATGCAATCTTCCTTAGTAGTCCATCTGTGACAATAGTTCTCAGCATACAGTTATGTCATCCACTGGAAAAATCAGAAAAGCCCTGCATGTCCTGTGTCTGTTGTTTTATTTCTGTTTTTGCTATTGAGTGCCAATTTAGCTTTATTTGTTTTCTTCTTCAGCTGCCTGTAATTGGCAACTGCTGTTCTCTTCTTCACACTGTCACCTGCCACACTGAATGCCTGCATCTTGGGAAGAGGTTGAACTACAAGCAGTCTCATTTGATTGAACTAAAATCTTCCCCAAACTTTGCCTTTAAAAATGAAGGTCAACATTATTGACTTTTAGAAAAGTACACAACTGTTCAAGAACTTCAGAGCCTTGATTCTTTCCTGAGTGCATCCCTTGACTGGATCCAAATACCATTAAATTGCTTTTGAATAATGGGTTGTTTTTGATCCTGATTTCACTTACAATTATTTTTTGGTCTTTCCTTCCCTGTGGTTTCAAAGAAATGTGCAAGATAGTGTATCAATTTAAGCAATGATTTAATAAAATGGAATTACAATAAGTTCTCATCTTAAGATTATTTTGTGTAACAGTAAAGGAAATTTTAGATTAGGAGAAAATAGCAAATATTTTAAAACTAATATTTCGTGAAAATGTGAATTATTTTTTCATGAAAATAGGTTATACTGTAAATATTGATTTTAAATTTTATTTTATTTAACAGGTAGTATCTGTACCTATGTGGTACATTGTGCTGTTTCGAGACTAAGGAATAAGGACTTCTGGAACTATCTCACAAAGTCAGTTCAGAGATAATCATCAGATCATTCTAACTTCATTAAAGCTATTCCCTTCCACTTATTGATGGAAAAGTCTGATCCTTCCTATGAAATTACCCTTTTAGTTCCTTAAGCTGAGGGCTATTTTTAGTTTCTCTTACTTTTCCATTTTGCACCATAAATCTGTCTGTGCTTCATGGAAATGCATCTGGAAGTGCTTTTCTACATACAAGAGTTAAGAATCCACTCAGTGTGGAAAGTTGAGGTCCTCATCTCCTCTTTAAGGGACCTTCTTGGAGCCCATTCTTCAACAGAATTAAGTTAAATTAACTTATTCCTTGCCTCATCTGGTTTGTTGTGATGAGAACATCAAAAATCTACACTTGTGACAATTTTGAAATATAGAAAACTTTGGTAGTTGAGAGACAAAATTCCTCTTCCCTTACCCCACTATCCCCCCTTGGTTACCACCTATTGTACTGCTTCCTTCTTTGAATTAAATGTGCACATATAAGTGACATTGTACATTATTTATTTACTTATTTATTATTTTCTTATTTTTTTTTTAATTTTTGCCTAGTTTACTCCACTTTACATTATGTCCTCCAGGCTTTTCCATGTTGCGACAAAAAAATAGGACTAGATCCTTCATTTGCTTGTTTGTTTTCTTTTGTTCTTTTATAGCTCCCTGTAATTCAACTGTGAATATGTGTGAACTTTTCTTTATCTTTCATTCATCGATAAACAGAGTGAGTACTTCCACATTTGGTTATTATGATTTATGCTACAATAAATGCAGGCATACAGATAGCTTTTAAAATGATAGTTCCAATTTCTGCATATGTAGCCCTATAAAGCAACAACTGGTTCACATGACAATCATATGCTTAGTTTTTCTAAGAAAACTCTGTATTATTTTCTATAATAGCTGTACTAATTTGCAATCTTAACAACACCCATTTCCCTACCCAACAACTGACAATTACTATTTTTCTGTTTTGGAAGCTGAATCATTCTAATTCTTACAAGATATTTCATTGGGATTTATTCATTTTGTTGTTATTGATGATTAATGTTGCTCAGCATTTTCTTGTATATATTTTTTCTTTCTTATGGCTTTTGAGAAATATCTGATGAAATCATTTGCTCACTTTAAATGAGACTATTTGTTTTATTGTTGAGTTCCTTATACATAATATTTTGTAAAAGGCAAAAGATTTATATGATCTGAAGAGAAACAAGAGTATTAGACAGTATTTTGTTACTACCCTTCTATCAAATGTATAATTTACAAATGTTTTCTTTCATTTAGTAGGTTATCTTCTCCATTTGTTGACTGTTTCCTTGAGTACAAAGAAGTTTTTGAAATTGGTGCAAATCTTTTCTCTAATTTTTCTTTTGTTATCTGTGCTTTTAGAAACAAATGCAAGAAATCATTGTCCACATACTTGTTTTCAAAATTTTCTCCTCTATTTTCTTCCAGCAGCTATATAGCTTCAGATTTCATGTTTAAGTCTTCATTTACTTTAAGTTGATTTTCAGGACAAATTTGGTCCAGCTTCAAGTTTTTTTATTCCCCAAGTTATGTCACTAACTATTCAGTAGTTTTTAAATATATTTTAATTCCCCTAATGAAAAGTACATGTTTTTGTCTATAAAAATTCAGCAATTTCCAAATATCAGGTATAGGCTAAAATTTTGTTTGTCTTTCCTTCTTTCCATTCTTTCATGATTACAACTTCATAGTTGTTATTATACCTACCTTTACATCAATTTATCAAATATTTTCACCATGAAATTTACTGTATTATTACTTTCTTATTCCTAGCTCAAATGTCTTTCTACTTACATTTCCTTTGACATATATGCATAAAATCCAAAGTAACAAGTAAATAATGAAACAAATGTCCTCAATTAATTATTCATTTGTTTGTAATATGTTTCTCACTATCAGAGAAGCATTACCACTAAAAATTCCTCTCTTGAGTCTTCTTTAATGAAACTTCTCATTAATTTTAATCATGAACTTTAAATTGTTGGAATACAATGGCTAAATTTCAAGGTATTGCCACTTTGAATTTTTTTATTAAACTTTTGAAACATACCTTTCTTTAAACTCCATGATTTTTGTACAATAGGAAAAGCATTGTTTTTACCTATTACTGCTGTCAGGGGTTGCAAGGAGAACAATTACATACAGGACACATAATTTATAGTATTATTTATAATGGTCACACAAGGAGTCAAATACAAAGAAAGTGCAGAAAATCTATCCATGACACAAAAGACCTAGAAAACTAGGCAAGGGCCTGGATACAATGGCAATAACCTGCATGAGTTCAGCTGAAAACCTAAAACCCACAACAATGACCCACGCATGGCTATCCTTTGGATATGCACTGGGAAAATCCAAAGGTCAGGGGTGGAAACTAGAAAGTCTGAAGTAGTGGGGTGAAAGATCTGTGCCAGGAGGCTGAGTATTCTGTACTGGGGCTAAGAAGTGACACTCAAAATAAGGACCAGGGCTTCCCTAAAAAGTACTATGGCCCTCCTCAGCGATAATGAGGTCCCGAGCTTCTCCAACGATAGCAGCCAAGTTCACATCAGGAAGCCAGTGTGATAAACTTCTCCTGGTGATAAAACTGCACATCTTCCCCTCTGGAGCCAGGAAGCAATGATCAAAGTAAGGACCAAAGCTCCCCTAAAGTGAACTGCTATCATTGTCAGCAACAAGGCCCTGAGCTCCTCCAATGAAAACAGTTGCATTCATACTGGGGGACCAGCATGACAAGCTCCTCCAGGAGAATCAATAGCTGCAAACAAAAACAAAACTTAGGAGAACCCACAATGTTATTCTTCTTCTCCAGGTCTCCTTTTATACTAGCAACAGTCCTCAGATGGACATCTGTGCTCTGCACCAAGCTGACTCAGCTCCTCTGGTGTTTAAATTGACCACCACCTATTTTACTGCTCTTTAAATGCCACATTAGGCTTACATTTGGTTCCTTGTTCTTTTCTGGATGGCTTCAACTTTTCACATGTATTTCAACTAAATTTATAAGTTGGCTATTTTGGAATACAAGATCAAAGATCTAGACTATTCTCTTCCACTCTAAATTAACATATTTTGAACTTTATATGTGTCATTGTTTGTGTCTAGATTCTACCGCAAAGCCTCATGAAGTTTTAGGTGGGGCACTTTTGGAGGTATCTGAACCTGGAATGTGTGATTGATTCCTAGTACGATGCTGGGAATCGGGGTGCTGGGATTAAGGGTGAGTGATTGCTGGATCAGCCCGCTGATTAGATTGTCATGATACAATATGCTAGGCTGGACACAACATTAGGGACAGAGAAAGTCTCATCTTACAGTTTCCTGTTTCTTTTTGTGTCTTCCACTGCCTTAAGCTGTTGCCCTTCTGCCATGTGCCACCCTACCTTGAAGCAAGCTGATTATGGACTGAAACCTCTACAAACTGTGAGCTAGATTAACCTTTCCTCACTTTAATTTTGAGTGTTGGGTGTTTTATTTTGTCTGATACACAAGAAAAACAACTAAGACAAAATTTGGTACCAGAAGAGGGGTCATTGTTTTGACTTTACCTGACCATATGTTTCAGGAGCCTTTGAGAATGGCTTGTGGGGAGAGTTTGAAATCATTCAGAGATGTCCATTGAAAAGGTAGAGCTGAAATGTGTTAGGAAGTATTGTGTGAGACATTCTGGTCAAAGTTGAGAAGACCAGAAGGCTGATAGAAATCCTATCAGTAAAGACCAGACCCAGGAGTATTCTGCTGGGAAAAAAAAATGGCTACATTATTTGGTGGAATTCAGATGATGTGTCTTACGGTTTGGCAGAATTTTTCTGTATGTGTTGCTTGCACTGAGTCTAAGATTATGGGTGGTGGACTAATTCATCTGGCAGGTGAAATTGCAAGGCAGTGTAATATTGAAACCATGACATGACTAGTGTTGGGGACTGTTAGCCAGATTTATATTGAGAATCAAGAGCAAAAATTCCCTAAGAATAATTTAAAATCTTGTGAATTTGATCAGAAAGTCAGCTCCCATAAAGCTATAGACTGCAAAGATAGAGCAGTGGAGATCTTAAATCCTGAGAAGGAACAGGAGAATAGAAAAGATGGCTTGAGGTCATCACAAGAAGCACTAAAACTCCACCCCTTGCAACCAAAAAAGTGAAACTTTTTGCTTTGAAGAGAAAGACCCAGAGCACTATGTTCCATAATGGTGGCAGCCTAGAGAATTTGTTCCTCAGAATTAGACTCAGAATGATCAGCAATCTAGTCATTTTAATCCTTCAGCCAAAAGAGAGAGAATTCTGGGTACTGCTCCTGCTAGCAGCTGACCTTGGTGTTACCCATGTGGTGCTGATTTTACACTCATGCAGATTGCAAGAGTTGTAGGGTCAGAAAAGCTTCCTCTCAGATTTCAGAAGGCATGGGAGGCTAGGCAGTGTGCTCCTGAGTGGACAGTGTGTGAAGTTGTGAGTGTGAAGCCAAAGGTTCAGTGGAGACCACAGAAGTTTGGAATAGCCAGAAATGTGACTTGTCTAAGGAAAACTTGTCTAAGGGAGCAGAGCAGGCCAAAAAGGGAGCTACAATTACCAGAAGTGCTATAGAGGAAGATTCATCCAAGCCCTTTGAAGTTTACATATTGCCACAGTTTGCCTGAGATGCTGCACAGAGAATTACAGGATTTAGTATTTTCCCTGTTAGATTAGATTTGCTTTGGTCCCATTTGCTTGTATCCCTCAGTCTGTAATTTTTGGAATGGAAATGTCTACCTTTAGCCACTGAATGTTGGAAGTATTTAACTTTCTTTTCATTTGTACAGGAGTACACGGCTAAGAGCTTGCCTTAAATCTCAGAGGAGATTGTTGACTTGAACTTTTAAGCAGTGCAGAAATAGTTAGGACTTTGGTACTTCTTGGAGATACATTATAAATGCTTTTTGTGCAAAAGAATGTACATGAGTCTTTGGTGGGTCCAGGGCAGAATGTTATGGTTTGTGTCATGATGTCCCTCCAAATCACCTTTCTGTTTTAGATGGGGCTTTTTTGGAAGTAGCCAAATCTGTAGTGTGTGATTGATTCATAGTGCAATGCTGGGATGCAGGTTTCTGGGATTAAGTGTGGGTGAATGCTGGATCAGTCCACTAAAGGGTTGGCACCACCCTAGTCCTGATAGACGGATATAATACAAGGGGCAATGAGAGGCTTGTCTTGTGCTATCTTGTTGCTTTTTCTGTTTTCAGTTGCTATGAAATGTTGCCCCTCTGCCATGTTAAGCTAAATAAACCTTTCCTCCCTTTAACTTTGATAATTGGATGTTATACATTTTTATACTTATATTTATATATTATTTCATTATCACACTTATATGCATAAATTTTCCAGAGTCTCTAAAGAAAGAGCAGGTGCAAATTTAATTCTTCTAAATTCTTTTCTTCTGGATAGCATCTCTCATATTAGTATTGTCTCTCTTGAAATCTTCTAAATAATAAAATTCAAAATCTCAAATGTGAACATGTAAATTTTATGTTTCAAAATCCTTAGTGTCTCCCATTTGTAAAGTAAAATTTAGCAATAATAGCTTGCTGCATAAGGGCTGCCAGGATCCTGATCTTTCCTATCTTACAAACAACAGAATCATTAAGCAGTCTTCAGAAACATTACATTTAATACATATCTACTATATAATAAATTCTATTTATTTTACTGCCTTTCATATGATATTATTTTTGTCATGTAATACTCTTTTAACTTTTTCTCACCCAAGGTTTTAATAAGACCTAATTCATATTGACAACTTGAAAAACCTTTCTTAAACATCCCTCCCTCTAAGCTGCCACTCACCTCCACCATGCCTTTGAGAGCCTATGTTTATTCCTAGTAGTGAGACTTTTTCCTGATTGGACATTCCATTGAGTACAATGAGCACTAATAGCTCATAAGTTAATCCATTATATTCACTGTACAAGAATCTCTTCTTACAGTCCAGGAATCTTTAGTTAGACTGATAACCTAATTGCTTTATTAAAAGTGGAATAATATTTTTCATTCACTTTAAGAAGGAAGCTATACATATGTATTTAATATCTCCATCTCTTTCCTAAAGGAAATTATGTGACAGATACTATCTATCTATCTATATATATATGCATATGTACATTCAGATGTGCATGCATAATGGACACTGGAACAAGAGGCTTTCACTTAGTCCTCATTTTGATAAGTTGCAATCAACAAGACAAAGATCAATGTTGGGTGCAAGAACAAAAAAAATTGTCCCAATTATAAATTTAATGACTAGTGCAATGTGCATTGGAAGATTCCAAGAGTCTATCGTACCTACTGTAAACTGACTTTGACCAAGATTCTACTAGCTTGCATTTGAATGTGAAGGCTTTCTATCTCCAGGTCTCAATAGAATTGGGATCCTTTGTTTAACAGTCCTGAAAATATTTCCTTAGCATTATTCAGCCCATACAAATGGTCATAAGAGTGTTTTGTTTTAAATGTGAATAGAAATAATACCATGTTTACTTATATAAAGGCCCTTTTTCTAATCTTTGACTTTATGATCATATTCAAATATGGATTACGATCTTTCATGAGGGAAACTATCCTTGTCTAATACCACCAATGTTTATTGTCTTAGAATAGTATGTGCAGTAGTACCTTTTTGTTTGCCCATCCATGTTATACTACTTTAAAAAATTCAATACTCTTTTTATTGGGCTGTGTGATGTCTATTTATGATTCAACTTGAATGTAATATTGTGTGCACTGGTTTCATAAAAGATCATTCTAGATGTTATTATGAAAGTATCACTTTAAATGTGATTAATATTTAAATGTGTGGATTTGAGTGAAGCCAGTTACTCACTGTAATTTCTGTCACTTTCATCGTCAGTTGAAACCTTAAGGAAAATCCTGAGGTCAGTTCATGAAGTAGAAATTGTTCTTGTGTCCCAAAACTACAATAACAACCCCTGCAGAGTTTTCACTCATCTATCTCTATAATTTCCAGATGACTTATTTCTAAAATAGACAATTGGTTAACATATCTCAAGGGAGGTAGGTGGGCGTATAGATAGATAAATGATAGATAGATACATAGATAGATATGCACACAAACACTTAAAAACACCGACATGCACACATTATTACTTCTGTTTTTCAAAAGAACCCTGACTAAAATAAGCTCTCTTGGTCAATACTATTATCTTGCTTATGATAGGAAAAACTGGCTTTCACAGTTACAGTACCCCTTCATTTTTTTATGAGTTCATTTCTCTAATGACTTATTTTAAAATTAACCCTGGACTAACCAGAGGGAACTCAGTAAAATCCTTAATGGTATGGTATTCCCTCTCATTATAGTCTTCTTTTAGTTTATTTCTCCAACTCTTCCGTGGAAGAATATCACTTATTGAGTTACCTGCCTTACATCTATTCCAATATAGACTATTTTCTCTGAGTCTTTCACTCACTCTAATCTCCTTAAAATTATTGCCAAGTTAATATTACTCTATTTTTTCCATTCTTTGATGCATGAAAGTAACATATTTTTACTACCTCATTGCAATTTTAAAATCATATATTTCAGAAATGTGGCCTCAAAGTAATGAATTCTGCCGTATCCCCAATTCTGCTTTATGTCTTCATTTACTCTCAAAACACTGATCTGTGCAAAGTCTCTGTGCTCACTATGATCTGCACTAGCCAAGTTTTGCAGCAGTTTTGTAATATTCTTTCCTCCTTTATCAGATCTAGTATTCTCTTGTACCATATATTATGATCACAAGCTTACCTCAAATTTAGTGGACAAGAGTAGGGGTGGGGTCTATTCCTTAGAGGGACACATGGCATCTTACCACAATTTCATGCTGTTACAAGGAAGAAATGGGCCATGTTACTAGGATTGAAACATCTAGATTTTGAGGAAGAGCAACTCAGATATAACCACTTCATATCTGTGTGACCCTTTAGTTTCAAACACAGCCTGTACTTTGGCACTAAAAATGAGTGTTGTTTAAGGCTTTAAACTTCCTGAGGATCAGTTACTCTGATGATGAACTCTTTAGCTTATTCCTAACAACCTTTTCTATTTAGTTACATGACACAAAAAATTAGTGTTAAATTGTCAAGAGAAGACAACTTTTATGTTTCACATAGCCTTACATTTCCTTTTTAAGGTCTCTCAGTCTTTTGTTATATTTGTCTAAAAAGGAGTGAAACTTAGCCAGAAACAGTTATTTTAATTTTCTCTGCATTTATTATTTCTTCCAGATTATTAAACTACTGATAAATCCACTAATGTATGCTTTGCACAGGTGCACCATTAATATGTAGTAGTAAAACTTTAGCACACTTGCAAAGGTTTGTCTGCAGTCTACCTACTAACAGTGAGAGGGTCTTCCCAACACAATGGCAGTAAATAATTTAGAACCAACATTGCTTCTTATAACATATTTCTCAGATAATTTGTCACACTAGCTGATGCAGGTCAGTTTTATGAGAAATAGGGTAAATTTTATTGTTTATATTAGTTTGTTACAATCACCATAACGAAGAACATACACTGCGGGACTTAAGAAAGAGCATTTTGTTTTCTCATAGTTCCAGAACTGGCTGGGTCTGTTTCCTCTGAGGTCTCTGCTTAGCTGGTAGAGTGTGCCTGGTCCCCTTGTTCCTGTGTCCTCACATGATCTTTCTGCTGTGAACACTCACCACTGACGTTTCTCTGTGCAGTTTATTCTCTTCTTCTTCTTTATTTCTTTATTTTTTTTTTTCTTTGCAGCACCAGGGATTGAACTCACAACCTCACACCTGCCAGACAGGCGCTTAAGCCACTGAGTCAAAATCCTGGCCCTAGTTTTTTTTGAGGCAGGGTCGCACTACATAACTCAGGTCGCACTTGTGCTCCCGTTGTAGCCCAAGCAGGCCTCCAACTCACAACGCTCCTCCTACCTCAGCCTCCCGAGTGCTGGGATTAAAGGCGTGCGCCTCCATGCCAGGCTCCATTTTATTCTCTTCTATAAAAAAAAAAAAAAAAAAGTCACATTGGATTAAGCAACATCTTCATAGTGACATTTTATCTCAATTGCTTTTTTAAAAAGCTTACATCCAAATACAGTCACTTTTTGAGGTATTAAAGCTTCAACACACATGTTATAGGGAGATGCAATCCAGTCCACAGCATATGTAAGATATTTTTAAGGATGTACTTGGAATGGATATCTAAGGAAGGAAAAAGGATGAACAGAGGAGTTGCTACATTATAGACCTGACTCATAGACTTAAATCACCCTATGAGTAGCTTTCAAGAACTCAGTTTTAAACTGCTACATTTATCCTGCATTTGTCCAAAGTGCCTTGACTTTTTAACTCTGTTACTCAAAGCATGAACAGACATCAGGAAGCACAGTACTCTGCAGCTGAGAGATAGCCTGAAGGTGTTCTGTGATCAAGGTTTCCTGTTGACAGGTATTCCAGAAATGGAAGGAGTAAGTCTCATTCTGCAGCCTTATGGATGGAGTGTCACCTTGGTCATCACAATACTCTTTCTGTAGGCTCCTGCTATGGTTTACACATTATGTCAACTTGAGAAGTCTAGAAGCTTAACTAAGTAACTTGGGAGCTGTCCATCCTGGGGTGTAGAGAACAAGCAGTTCCCCTTCTAGGATATTGATCAATGTGTCAATTTGAGAAGGTCAGAAGTTTAAATAAGTGATTCAGCAGGGGCCAGGGTCCCTAGTTTTTAACATCCTCAGCTTGTGTAAGAGAAGGGCAGGCAGATGATGTGAGTGCTACACCCGTCCCAGGGGAGCAGCCTGCATACTATAGAAGGCAAATGAGGAGGGACTGATTGCTGCTGCTGCTTCAGAGGAGCTCCAGTCTTGGCCTTCAGCTTGGATGTCATCTCCTGGCTTCAGGCACAGACTGTTGGCTTTGTCGTAGACTCTTCAGCCTTCCAGCATATATTCTTCAGTGTTCCATCACAGACCCATCGGCCTCTTAATACGGACTTGCATAGGACACTGCAGTAAGCTCCAGCCCTTGGGCTGGACCCTTCACCCTCCAGCTTGCAGACACCCTCTGCACGCTCCTTTATTGAAATTTGTTGGTGACCATTGTAAGCCGATCTTGTAATTTCTTATACTGTTGTCTATCTTGTGTTATATCTGTTTCTCTAGTAAAACCTGACTCATACAGCTCCCTCTTCTAAAAATATAGCCAGATTAGAATTACAAGTATAATTTTCTATTTGTAAAATAAAATATATTAAAAAGTGATTGTAAATTTTGAAAAAAGTCATAACTTTCTGTTAATATTTTTATGAAGGCATATATATACCTCAAAATATTTTAGGTAGCTTGCTAGAGTAAAAGACATGCAATTAAATAAGGAATACTTAATCTAAAATGTGAGTTTATATCATTTCAAGAAACATCTCCAGCATATCAATAGAGTAATTACTACAGAGACTCAAAGTCAAGGCTTATTGAAAAACAGATATTTCAGCACAGGTAAAGAATTCTTGTCATTATATATTATGCATAAATTCTGAAATAGAGATTTGAACAGCATGAAGAATTTATTGTTATATCCGCTTAAATCATTCCTTATTATCTTTTGGCAGTTGTTGCAAGACCAATCAGCATTGAGTTCTCAGTTCAGAAAACAGCAGGGACTTTGCTTGGAATTTCCAGTTCATAATTAATAGCTCAGTTATAAACACAAAGCACATTCAGTTCGTGCTATTCAATGATGGTTTGTAATAGCAGATGTTTCACTACTTTGTAACATCTCTAATCATTCTAGACTTGATGTTTTAATGCCTAAAACTGCATATAATGACAACACCTATTGAGAAAATGCCTCACAGGCATTAGAAATCACCTGCATGTGTGCAAATACAGTAGAAAAGAGCAAAAAAAAATCAACATGTTTCTAAATATGCTACATAGAATACTTTGCTTGGACTATTTCTTTAGGAAATTGAACAAACTTGGAAGTTATAAAGATGAATTTAGTTATTTTTCTTTTCTTATTGCATATTTTCAATACAAATATTAATGTTTGCTTAAAGGACTTGGTATATGCATAATAATGTATCTTGATCATTTTGAATTCTTTTAAACCCACCTCCCTTTCCTTTACCTGCCCCTTGATCTTCATGCTTATCTCTAAAAGCCCACCTTCTGTGAGCTGCCAGAATTCTCCTAGCCCAGAAAGAGCTCAATCTCCCATGAGCTAGAGGCCAGGGTCTTTCTTTTAATTTCATGATTTTAGTTCTACCACTTTCCAGTTACACTTGTCCTACCCTGCTGATTATTGTGATAGCTCTCTCTGTAGTGAAGTGGCTCAATTTGATTTTGTGTAGTCATGGGTATACTACCATATACTACCATGCTTCAGACTACCCATTCTGTCATGTGATTTGTTTAGATTATTTTCTTTTAAAATTAATCTATCAATTTCTTAATGACATACTTTTTTCACTTTTTATCTACTTACCCATTTAACAAATATTGTGGAATGATAGCTCTATCATATTCTGCACAAGCAAATAAAATGAAGAAAAAGAATGACAGACCATAAATATTTATATCTAGGATTATTTATTCAGTAAATTTTGCAGTTGTTGTTATAATTATTAATAAAATATTTAATTGTAAAATATTCAGTGTACTGTGTATATGAAAAATTTATAACAGTTAAACTCTTGCAAATAAGTGACACAGTACATTCAGTTCAAATAATTGCTGATAAACATAATCTTTAATTTATTTATGATTGTGATACTACTTAGTTGTGGGTTGTAAACACATTATTTAGAGTTGGCTTAAGCATAATAGTAATAAAGGCCAGCTGACTTCATAAATATAAAATAACTAAAAAGTTTATAAAGCAACTATGAACAGATTGTTTTCTTGTAGGTAAATTGAAATAGAAGAGTGAACATACAGATTTTAACTTAATACAGTACGTAATTAACAGTGACACATCCTTCCACTTTAAAATAGTGTTAGTACAATGTAACAATTTTATACTGGCAAAAGTTTTTCGCATACCAAAAATAAATTATCATAGATATTTGATCCTGATTAAGTAAATCGGTTTTTTTCAACAGATTTTTCAAATGGAAACACAAATCCTGTGTAAATATGCTGCAATTTATTCCTTTATAATGTTCTTTCATACCCTATGGTGCTTTTCTGCATATGAAACACTTATTTCCTTAACAGCATTTTGGTCAGAAATCTAAAAGAATAAATAAATAAATAAAGTCCCATTATATTCCACCCTATCTACTTCAAAGGTTTAATAAAATATCATTTTGCTGGAATCATTGCATGAAATTGAAAATGGTTAAAAGTACATTATTTTGATTTAATAGTATGCATACTCTATTGGGAATTGCATTGAACTAACTGAGAAGGCATCAGACAGACAGAAAAGTATAATGTGTACTAACATGAAACCAAATGGCCAAAAGCATGGATTTTAAAGAGCTATAGCTTCAGGTGTATCTTAGATGTTAAACTTTACTGAAGGAATAACTCCCCTTTGGTTTCTTGCTTGGTTGCCTTAGACACTAATTCTCAGCTCTGAAGATTATCTCACACTTCAGTGGCTGTGGTGCCTTAGTATAATCATCTGCTGTGAACTTTCTCCGCACTTCACAGATGCACTGTAGGGAACAGAGCAGTCATAAAGGATAAAAAGCTATACAGGGCTACAGACAGCTTCATTCTAATAGCTACTACTTTCTTTAGATTTCAGAAAAGTCTCAGATATTTTATTTTAAGTAGAATTGTAGAAAATGTAGATTCATACTCTAGGGATTCACCATCCCTGTTTCAA
>RJWM01014018.1:25545-51788 GCA_004363535.1 Dasyprocta punctata | reverse complement strand
TAGTGCACTGCCGCTTCAACATCAACTGTCTCTGCTATGACCCCGAAATGAAGATGCTTCTGTCTGGCATCCGGGGGTCAGTGGTCACCTGGGTCATTGATCAGAGTGGGAAGGGCCTCCAGATAGCTCACATGATTTCCATGCCTGGTAATGAGCTTGTCCAGGACATCGTGCTGAATGGTCCCAGTGGCTCCCTCCTAGCCCTGTGTGAGACTGCGGTGAGAGCCCTTGAGCGCCAGGGCCAGGGCAGGCTGGGAGAGGTGAAGAAGTTCATGTCCACCAGCAGTGGCTCCTCTATCACCTGCTGCTTCACCTGTTTGGATGAGGGTTTTCTCTATGCTGGAAACAAGGCTGGGGAAATCCAAGTATGGAACCTCAGTGACAGCAACGCCCTCCACAGTTTCAAGGCCCACTCCTCCTCCGTGGTTTGTATCCGCAGCCGGTCAGAGGCCAACACCCTGCTAACAGCCGGCAAGGAAGGATTAATGAAGGAGTGGAACCTTACTTCAGGGAACCTGCTTCGGCGACTAGAACTCGGTGAGGAGCTGTACTGCCTCCAGTTTATTGATGACACTACCTTCTTCTGCCAAACTACTCACACATTTTTCTTGTGCCGTCTACCCTGCTTCTATAACCTCTTCCATGTCTGTGGATCTACTCCCCAGCAGGTGCATCGGGTCTTCTGTGGCGATAACTGGTACAGGATCCTGTGCATTACAGAAGACGGCCTGTTGCGTTTTGTGTCCCCATTAACAGGGGATCTTCTGCTTCTCACCTGGCCCTTCTCAATCCTGGACCACGCTGTGGATTGGGCTTATGACCCGGGTAAAGAGGAGCTCTTTGTGGCAACAGGCAGCACAGAGGTGCTGGTGTTTGACACAACCCGTTGTCCTTGTCCAGCCAAGTATCTTTTATGCACGTCACCAAATTCTCAGGACTTTGTACAGTGCCTGGCTTATGGGCATTTCCACCTGGGGCGAGGGATAGAAGGACTGATATTCTCCGGGCACCAGAGTGGTATGGTAAGGGTGCTTTCCCAGCATAGCTGTGCCCGAATAGAGAAATTCCTACACTATGGGGCTGTACTGGCACTCTCTACACTGTCTGCAGGGCTTGTGAGTGGCCGAGAAAACTCTTTGCTGTGTTCCTATGGAATGGATGACTATATACACTTATCAGAAGCTGTGTTTGATGGGACCAAAGTACAACTGCAGCCTCTCTCGAGCATTCTCAGCAGCTGTCGCCTAAATCAACTGATACTCTTGCCCAACTCTGTGAGTGCCATCACAGACGCTAACTGCCTGCGTCTCTGGAAGTTCCATGATTTTATGTCCTATGGGTCACGAGAAGGCTCAAAATTCATAGAGACACTGCCTCTACACCAGTGTACCATCATATCCTTTGATGTCTGCTTGTCCTTCAGTCTTTTTGTCACAGCTGGTAGTGATGGCTCTGTCCGGATCTGGGACTTCCATGGCAGACTCATAGCCATGCTGGACTCGTCACTGCACTTTGGCCCACTCTGCTTTGCAAATGACCGGGGAGATCTGCTTGTGAGTTTCAATCAGGGTCTTTACCTGGTATCCTGTTTAAAATTGCTTCCCCCTACCCTGCTTTCTCTCCTTTCCCTAAGGAGTATAGCAGATGAGGTGCTAGAAGCCCCTAAGCCTTTCATACCAAGCTTCTTCTTCTCTTTTGAGACCATGTTTTTGCCCAAATATGTCTACCTTGGTCAAGGGAAACAGGAATTAGTGGGTCTACACAACCTTGTCAATAAGCGGGCCATTGCCTTTGACCATTCTGTGCCACATGTCATAGAAGATGAGGATGGGAGTCCTGTGTTACTGGGCACCCCGACACATGAGGAGGTGGTACAGATGAGCAAGCCTCCCCATCACCATTATGTGGTTCCTCCTCAGTTACAACTGACTTACTGGGATGGACTCAACCCTTATCAGATACTGAGATGCTACTTTGGTTATGGGCGGGAATGGTTCCTTGCCCCTGATGGCTACATCCCCAACTCAGTGATTCGTGCCCGTCTTTGGCCAGAGGGCAGCCCGATACACCTGCAGTGTAACCTGCACTCATCCCAGCGAGAACTGAAGTGGGAAATGTCTCAACCCTTCTTTCTCTGGCCCGGCAGGGTAAGAACTTTAAGTGAAGCACAAGCATATGAAGAGAAGGAGGATGAAAGCTTCCTAGCAATGAGAAAATCCAAGGAAGGAACCTACAATGTCCTCATAGACTCAGCAAACTGTAGTTGGCTGGGCAGAAAAATGAGTGAAGTAGCTATTAGTAACCTAGTTGAGACAATCCTCAATATTATGATCCATGCTTCCCCACTGAAGTATCAGTGCTGCATCGGTGCACTAGGGCAGATCTTTGCCTCTTACCAGGTGTCTCCATCCCTGCGCTCTGAGACTGCTCATCGTCTGCTGGATGACACAACCAATTCCAACCCACTGATCCGAGAGCTAGCCTGGGAAGGGCTGAAGCGCCTAGGAATGGTCACTCATCTCTTTGCTTTGCCTCTGGCCCAAGGGTTAATGGATAAGGACGAAAGAGTGAGGAGTAAGGCCTTGAACATCATGCCTGAGACTGGAATCCACTCTAGGACCTCACTCTTAAACTTGATTCAGAGACAAGAGACTTTCCAGGAGATGAAGTAAGTTGTTCGTGCTTTCCTCAATTCTCTACCACCTGCTAATTTTCTTCTCCCTCTTCTCCATTTTTCTAATCTTTCTTCACTATCCTTTCTATCCCTGTTCATTAGGCCTCCCAAATCCTTTTTCTTTTTGAGATGGGATCTCGCTGTTACCCAGATTAGGGTCAAACTTGTGATCCTCCTGTCTCAGCCTCCCAAGCATCTGGAATTACAGGTGCACGCCTGCTTTCATAGCTTTCTTCAATTCCTAGACTACCCTCGATGATCCCTGTCTACTCACTCTTTTCTCCATTTCTTTGCTATTTCCTACCTGTCCCTTGTCTTCTTCAAGTTCCACTTTTCATTCTTTCCTGGTACTCCTGCAGCTCCCATACAAATTCTCTCCAATCATTGCCATCTTGGCTTCTTAGATTTTTTTTTTCTTCTTGGCTGTCATTCACCTCTACCTATGCTGTCCCTCTTGGTCTCTTTGCCAAACCTTCTGCCTGTTCTACAGCAGTTCTTTCCTTCCCATTCTCTCTTCTGTCCCTGGTTCAACATAGTCTTTCCTCTCCTTTGACCTTCATAGGCAAGAGATGATTGGGGAGGAATCCCTGGACCACCTGCTGGGGATGCGGCCCACAGACCTCCAAATCCTTTTCACTCAAGTGCAGCAGCGACTGAATGAAAACTTGACCATGTCAAAAGAAGATAGGAAGCCTTATTTTTCTTTATATGTCTCAAAGCTTATGCCCTCTTCTACACAACCTGCCACTGTTCCTGAAGAAGCTGATGTCAAGCGCAGCAAAGGCCCAAGACGGGGCCGAACAGGGAGCAAAAGGCACAGTATGTATGGAATGATCTGATCCGTGCCTCAGGGTTCCTAAGAAGCAAGGTAGTTAGGGCTAAAACAGTTCAACTGATACTGGGGGGAAGAGAGAGAAAAGTAAAAAGATTTCATCATAGAAGAAAATTCTCCTAGGAATTATCTACCCAAACTTGGGATGATCCAAGGGCTCTTTCCAAGGGTTGCTGAGGGGGAAGCACTGGGACTACAGAGAGGGGAAGGCTTTTTTTATTTTTTACTTAAAAATTTTTTATTACAACATGTTTGCAGTAATGATTAGATTCATCATGAGGAATTGTTACATGTACATAGGAGAATGCTCTAAAGAAGAAAAAAAGAAAAGCCCTAGCTCTCTCTGTTGCTCTTTCTTCCATGGCAGTTCCCTTAGTTCACACCAGATTTGAGAAGAGGTAGTCCCCCATGTTCTCCTGACATTCATCTAATAATTTTTTTTTGCAGCCCGAAAATTGTTGCGAGGTCTCAGAAAGATGAAAGAGGGAGACTTTAAACAGACGGTCACAGAGCCAGGTCCAACAGAAGGTGAAATTGATCAGACTGAAACTGTGCTGCTTGAGATGGAGGACACAACTTTCTACTCCAGGTCTTCAATCAGTAGTTTAAAGGGTTTTCAAGATGTTGAACCTTTAGAGACAGATGTATCAGAGGGTTACACTGCTCTGCCCTTGAAGATGCTAAAGCAAACGCATGACACAAAAGGCAACAAAGCTACAGCTAAGAAACTCATAAAGAAGCATAAGGAAAAAAAAGAGGAAAAAGCTTTAATTGAGGAAGATTTGCCTACTATTATAGAAGAACCAGTTAGGAAAATAATTAAACCTCAGGGGCGGGGTGCTGCTGGAGTGCCTGGCCATAAGGTTGGATCCGCCACCTCATGGCGGGATGATCTGTGTCGCCTTATGACCCTGAGGATATCTGGTTCCCAAACAAAAATGTCAGAAGATCTAAACACTGAGTTAGTGACTATGGCTCAGGAGATTCTGGCAGATCGGCGCCCCAGCTGGGAACTCTTTCAGAAGATCTGCCCCCTGTTGAAGAAAGAAAGCAAGGATACACTTGAGGACCTTGACACAGATGTAGTCTGGCTAGAGGAGAAACCAATTATCATCTATGAAGAAGCAATTAGAGAGGACATGGTTATCAGAGACAAGAAAGAGATTCCAGTGGAGCAAGAAGAGCAAGTGCAAAAGGAAGAAAGGGATAAGAAGGGCTTGCGGGAAGTAGTTCCAAAAAAAGGCAAGAAAAAGCAAGTTGTTGTTTTAGAACCAGGTGACCTGACTAAGAAAAAACAAAAGTCAAAGAAGGAAGAAAAGAAATCCTCTAAGAAGACAGCTATGGAAGAGAGGAAAACAACCCAGGAAGAAAGTAAAGTAGGTAAAAAGGAGAAGAAAATGACCAAAGGAGACAAAGATGTGAGCAAGAAAGTAGAGGAAATGACAAAAGCAGAAGAGAAAGTGATTAAACCAGAAGAAAAGCCAGTTAGTGTTGAAAAGATGCAGCCTTGGCAGGAGTGGAAGACTTCATGGGATCAGTGGAAACAGGCCCATAGTGAGAGAAAGATACCCTGGGAAGAATGGAAGCGAGACTGGGACAAAACCCGTCTTCAGGAAGAGGAGAAGCGACCTCGGGCTAAAGAGAAGTTACTCCTAGAAGAAGAAATGCAGGAGGGGAAGAAAAAGAAGAGTAGGGATGAGTGGAAACAGATCTGGGAAAATGTATTTTCCACCAGGTCCAAGGATAAGAAAGAAAAACGACTGTTCAAAGAGTGGGAAGAAATCTTTAAGGAATTGGAAAGAGAAAGAGAAGATGAAAAAGAAGAGCTGCCCCTCACAGAAGAGCAGAGACAGATCCAGGAAGAGCAGATAAAGGTCAGGATACAGAGAAAACAAGACCAATATAAAAAACAAGAAGACAAGGAGGAGAAAAGACTAGCACAAGAAGAAGAGAAACTCATACAAGAAGAGAGAAAGTTAACCCAGGAAGAGAGAAAACTGGCCCAAGAATATTTGAAAATGTCCTTGAAAGATGAGAAAATGGCCCACATAGAGAGTAAGTTTGCCCAGAAAGAGGAAAAATTGGCCCAAAGAGAAGAGGAGCTAAGCCACAAAGCAGAGAAATTGGCCCACAAAAGGAAGAAGCTGGTCAAGAAATTGAAGAAAGTTGCTCAAGAAGAAGAGAAACTAGCAAAGAGAGTAGGAAAAGCTATTGAGGTAAAAATACTGTTGGCCCAGAAAACGCAAACAGTGAAGCAGAAGGAGCAAAGTCTGGAATGGCAAGAAAACGAGTTAGCTGAGGAACTAGAAGAACTGGAAAGGAACATGGAAGACTGGGCTTCAAAAGAGGTTGAGCTGAAGCAGGAAGAAGAGAATCTGGTTAAGGAAAAGGAGGAACTGGCTCAGGAAGAGAAGATATTGGCCTTGCGCGAGGAGAATCTGGCTAAGAGAGAGAAATCATTGGCCCAGGAAGAAGAGATGCTGGTGCAGGAAGAAGAGAAACTGGCCCAGGACAAGGAAAAAGACCCCAAGGAAGCAAGAAGATTGGCTCAGAAAAGGCAGAAACTGATAGAGGACAAAGAGAAACTGGCCCAGGAAAGGGAAAAACTCATCCAGAACAAGAAAGAATTCATACAGAACAAAGAGAGACTGACCCAGAAGGAAGAGAATCTGGCTCAGAAAAGGAAGAATTTGGCTCAGGAAAAGGAAAAACTGGCTCAGAGGAAAGAGAATCTCCATCATGCCAAAGAAGAACTCCTCCAGGAGAGACAGCAATTAGCTCAAGCAAAGAAGAAAATAGGTATGTACAAAGAGACAATGGCTCAGGTAGAGGAGAAGCTGAAGCAGGAAAATGAGGTAGTGGTCAAGAAGAAGGAAAAGCTGGATGCTATAGAGAAGAAACTGGTTCAAGCAGGTGGAATTCTCGCTAGAAACCAGGAGAAAGTGGCCCAGAAAAAAATGGAATTATCTGCAGCAAAGAAGGCAGTGCTCCAAGGAAGGAAAATGCTCAGAGATGAGCTGGATGTTGCTAAGAAAAAAAAGACACTGAACATAAACAGGAAAATGATGGTACTTCAAAAACTAATCAGTGATGAAAGGAAAATAAGCCCTGAAGAAATAAAGATGACAAAGATAAAGCAATCGCCTGTTGTCAAGGAGAGCACACTGAGCAAGGAACAGAGCAGACTTGATATCAAAGAGTTGAATATTTCTGAGCAAGAATCAAAACTGGCCATGGATGAAAAGAAACTGGCTAAGAAGCAGAGAAGAATGGCCAAAGAAGTGAGAACTATTACATATGAAGAGGAAAAAATGGCTGAAGAAAAAAGTAAATTGGCCAAGGAACAGAGAGAAGTCATACAGGCTGTACAAAAGGAAGGAGTAATAGAAGAGGAAGACAAAATTCCATTCCTTAAACAAAAGCGGAGAAAAAGAAAACAGTCCAAAGAAATCGATACTCTAAAGGGAAAGTTTCACAGAAAAGTGGATGAGATAGAAAGTGAAGAGAGCATTTCTAAGGAAATAGAAAACCTATTAGAGGAAGAAGAGCAAGAGAGTTTGTCTGAGGAGGAGGAAGAAGAGGAAGAAGAGGAGGAAGAAGAAGAGGAAGAGGAGGAAGAAGAAGAGGTGGAGGAGGAAAAAGAAGAGGAGGAAGAGGAAGAAGAGGAAGAAGAGGAGGAAGAGGAAGAAGAGGAAGGAGAGGAGGAAGAGGAAGGAGAGAAGGAAGAAAAGAGGAAAAAGAAGGAAGAAAGGAGGAAGGAGAAGGAAGAAAAGAGGAAGGAAAAGGAAAAGAAGAGAAAGGAGAAGGAAAAGAAGAGGAAGGAGAAGGAAAAGAAGAAGAAGAGAAAGGTGGAAGAGGATGAAGGTTCCAAGGAGGAGGAAGAAAGCATGAGTGAGGAAGAGTTGGAAAGTTTGAGTGAGACAGAAGAGGAGAGAAGCTCAATAGAAATGGGCAAGGAAAAAGACATTTTAAAAAGAGAACTATTTAAGCTACAAGAAGAAAGAAGAAAGGACCTACAAAGAAGAGAAGTAGTCCCTTCTATTGGAGAAAGATTCATTGGGGTTAAGGGCAGTGGTGTACAACTGGAAGTTCTAAAAATTCCTTCCAGACAACCAATCTCTGTATATACGGATATGGGAGGGAAGATACAAATGCCCCTGCCTGTCAAACAAATATCCTTGGAAGAAAAACCCACCGCACTCCAGACATGGAGCATATTCTCAAAGGTAAAGTTGAAGGATAAAGAAAGTGAACTGTTTGAAAAATATAAACCCATTCCTCTACATGTTTTGGATACAATTTTAGTGTCCCAAGAGCAGGACATGAAGACACCATTCATGTCCAACATATTTAGGAAAACTGTGGAGGCTCACAAACTCAAACAACGACTCCCCGATGCCAAGTGGAAGTGGCTTTTGGAGCATTATCCATCTCTGACAGAAAAAAGTAAGGTACAACCATACCTTGCCCAGATCCTGGCTGACAAACAGCATCCAGAGGTACAGGTAAGCCTCACAGACATAGAGTGGATCCATCAGGTCCTAGAACAGATGGAAGCAGGAGAACAGCTTTCCAGGGATAGCTTCCACAGATTGTGTCAGCTCCTCAAAGACCTGACCTCAGAGGGAAACTTAGAGTGGCTACGTCCAGCCATGCTTGAAACCATTGTGCACCATCACATGCAGGCTCTGGAGTCACAAAGCACAAGGGCCTCAGAGCCCAGCAGGGAATTCATGAGTCTGAAACATCTGAAAGTGATTCCTCCTATAAAAGGAAAGGAAAAGGAAAGTTGGCTAAAATCTTTGACTGTCTCCACAACAAAGCCCCCATTAGCTGCCGAAATGATTACAGACCCAAAGGCTACAAACTGGCATCTTCTAGGTGAACCTTACAGAAGTGCACGGATACAGCAGTTCTCCAATGCTCTCAGGGAAATGCAGACACATTTTTATCCTGTCACAAGAGACCTCTTCACAGGTGCCCATGCCTCTGTGGACAAACAAACACTGGCACTAATGTTTCAGAAGGACCTTAGGAATCTTAAGGATAAGGACAGATTTCCCAAGTTGCCCAAGTTGGAGAAGAAGACACAGCCTGTCTCACCAAAGAAGGAAAAGATACCTCCATGGGAGACATTTGTGGCACTGTACCATGTTTTGCGGATGCTGCGGCAGCGATATGCTGAAGACTCTGCTGCTTGGATGGAACAGTTCCATCAGCTCATGGACTTGTACCAGCTCAAGTCCCCCAGAATCCAGAGGCTGCTACAAGATCTGCTACTGATAGAGGAGCCTCAACCTGAACAGATCATCTACAAAGAGGCCCTGAAGGCCACGAAGCTAGTACCGGGGGAACGAGTGTTCTACTGTCTGGTTTGTGGTGGCTCTCATACCCCAAGAAGCACTTTGGGGTTCCAGGATATAGTACCCCTTCCTGGACAGAATAATGTACACACCTTACTTCCTGTAGGTATTGCCCAGTATGGGATCTTAGAACTTGCCTGGAAGAGCCTACCCCAAGCTGATATTCGCCTCACCAAAGAATTACCCCACATCATTGGCACCATTCCTAAATTTGAAACTGGTTAAAGTTCAGAATTTTTCATTCTCAACTGGAGAAGGCTCTGCTTATTAGAATCTAGAGCTTTATCTCTAGAGACCAGATCAAAGCCCTTTCCCTTCCCAGCTCTGGAAACCTTGAAATAAAGAGGAAGTTATTTTTTGCAACTTTGATGTGTTCCTTTTCCCCAAAATTTTATCTTTAGGAAGGTTGCCAGAGACACATACTTCTGTGAGTGGGAAAATATCCCAGTGGCCAGTGGTATTCACTCTACAAAGCTCCTGAAGAGTTTGTCCTTTTCCCCTTCCTTCCTTGTCTCCCACCATCCCCACCCCCAAAACTATACAGAGGAAAGCAACTGTCACAAAACTAATGTATATATGCATTAATACAAGAGGTGGAATGGCTTTAAGAATCAGAAGACCTAACATTTGGATTTCAGTATTTAGGGGCATATTGTGGGGATTGACTCTAATTCCCTGATCATAGCTGTGCATATAGTCCAAATAGCAAGTGTGCTGGGTAGTGAGATCTTTAGAGTAAAGGCAAAAGCTTCACCAAGTTTGAGCCAGTACTATCTGGTGAGTTCATTGCTGGATCCCACTAAAGAATGAAGCCATCTGAGGTGAAAGCAGGAAGAAAATGAGAGAACCCTATGCCTTTCATTTCCTTCAATACCACCTGGAGATGGAGTTTGAGAGAGTGATGGAATAAGAATTAGGAAGACTAATTTAGGCTTAAATAAGTCTCCAGTTGTTTAGGAATTTATGACCCTTACTTCCAACAAATAAAGAAATAAGATTTAAAAGAAAAAATGTACCATAAAGGAAGCTGTCATTGCCAGTAATGTTCTCTCCTTACCATGAAGTCTTCAGAAATGCCTCTTTCTAGGGAAGTTGAGTCTTCCAACTGCTTCTCGTGAGCATTTCATCTTTGCCACTTTCCATTCTTGTCACAACCTCTATTTTGTTATTCTAATCCTTTGCATCTTTGTATGTGTTTTCTTTTGGGAGGAAGTAGGGGATAAAGGACAGCAGAACATCCTGAGAAATTACATTCATCTCAAAGGTCAAGGCCAATGAGAGCTGTGACTCTGCAGTTGGGTTCTGCCATGTTAGAGTACACATTGGGCCGCATGGACTACGTGAGAGCTATGGGCTTGGAGCAGAAAGCCTCAAAAAGGATGATTCACTTGACAGCTAGGCAAGGCAGTGAAAGTAAGGATAGCCCAGCTTGCTCGGTATCCTTGACTTGAATCACTTCTCCTTTTTGGCCTCTGTTTACTTATCTGTCAAAAGGGTATAATGCTATGAAAATCAGGCGCAAAAGAGGGGACACCACTACAGAACCTACAGACACCTAAAAAGATAAGACTACTATTCAAAAAAAAAAAAAAACTCTTATGCCCATAAATTTGACAACATAGATAACTCCTTTAAAGACCCTGAAGCAAATAGCAATACCTAGCTAATTCATTTGTTGGATCTTCCATTCACATTCCAATTTTGATGACTGACCTAATTATGCCCTTATAGCCTTTTTTCCCTTCCATTACAGGAGTCAACCTAAAGTCAGGTTATCAGTGGCTCCTCTGGTAAAAACAAAACCCAGTGAATTATCTGTTGTGATCCTAAGGTAAAAAAGAACATGGATGACCTTTCAGGGAGCCTCAGAACTTAGGTACTTGCTGTGACAATCCAGTTTTTTTTATCTTGCTTTGTTTTTTTGAGAAGAGTCTCATTATGTAATTCAGGCTGCCCTTGATTTCACTATGTAGCTCCCTCAGTAGTCTCCAACTCAGGGCAATCCTCTTGCCTCAGTCACCTGAGTTCTAAAATTATAGGTGTGTACCATCATGCCCAGCCTAACAATCCAGATGTGGCAAGAAGTCATTCATTTCTATTTTCTATTATGAAAATTTGGGGACTGGAGATGTAGCTCAGTCACAGAACATGATTAAAGAAAAGTACTGAGTTTTTTGGCGGGGGTTTTGGAAACAGAGTCTCACTATGTAGTTCAGGCTGCCCTTGATTTCACTATGTAGCCCCCACAGTAGCCTCCAACTCACAGCAATCCTCTTGCCTCAGCCTCCTGAGTGCTAGTATTACAGGTGTGTGCCACCACAACTGGCAAGTAGTGATTTTTATAAAGGGAAATTCAGAGGTAATAAATCTGAAATTCAGGAATAACTTAGTGAATGGGGCTTGGAAACAATTCTATTTCTGGAATTATGGTCAACCTAATAGTGTATCATTCTACTACAAACTATCTAGAAATATTGAATAAAACATAATCATCCTTTCAAATGTGAAGTTGTGATGTTGGGTCAGGGAAGATCCAACCAGAAGACAACTAGCCTGCCTTCCTGGTGAGTGGTGTGAATGGTGCGGACTCCAGGAAGAGAAAGATCTGTGCCTCCTGAGAACCTGCCATGTTGGGTTAGGGAGGATTCAACCAGAAGACAACTAGCCTGCCTTCCTGGTGAGTGGCACAACAGGCGCAGACTCCAGGAAGAGAAAGATCTGTGCCTCCTGTGTGCCTACCAGCATGGGGGCTGAGAATCAAGATGCCTCGCCCCACACCCGCCATAAGCAACCTGCTGGTTTGGAGGACCAGCTAAGTTGATAGCAACTAAGGTATATAAAGCAACTAAATGCTTGTATTGTTTGGTTGACTTTGCAGGCCTGGGGCCAGCAGTCTGAGCATCTCTTGGGAAGATGACAGTATGCAATGTATCAAATATGGGGGATTCCCTTCTGTCTTGTCTTTGAAGCTCAATATTGTTCTCATTGTTTTGCTTTATTCTGATTAATTTTTTTTACATTGTTTTTGTTGGAGACCACTACAAAGTGGCTCTGAGCAGGATTTAAAATTAACTAATTGGCTTTCAGTTTATCTGTGAGCCTGTCCAAGGCCTAGGCCCCTTTCCTGGCGATGGGAGCTGATTCATAGTAATTGAACCTCTATGAATCACTGGTCCTGGTGGAGGTCTGTAGTGACCTGTGATGTCAGAGATACCTCAAAAGGCAAGATAAGGTCACTGAGGATGCCACCTGGCTCAGACTCAATTAAATAGATAAGAGACTGCAGCTGCAAACATCACATATCTGCAGCGTCTCTTTCCTACCATAAATGTCATCATGGAGATAAGACAATTCTCCTTAATTGGCACAATTTACTACTTGGAGGAGTCTTTGAAGTGACTCCCAAGGTCCTGCTCATTTCCCACGCTTTCCTCATTATCCCCTCTCTTTATCTGCTATGAAAATAAATATGGGCAACTGAGAGAGGCTCTTTGTCTTAGCCCTCATGATAGCCACAGAGTCAAGAACTCTGCAGGGGCTTTGATCCTCCTGGAGCCCTAAAATCTACTACTTGTCTCATTTATTTAAGCCTTCACCGTACACTCGTTCAGGAGATTGGGGATCTAGGCTGGGTCCCCAATATGTTTTGATTGGTTTTATTCTGTTTTGTTTTTGGTTTGATTTTACTATACCTGATGGAATGGTCAACTATTGTGAAGATAACAAGATATACTATGGTAGCTATTGTTCCGAGTATCTTGCTTTTAAGTTCTGTATCAGTTCTACTGCTTTGTTTTGATTGACTTTGTTCCGTTATGTTTTGTTGGATTTTACTATCTTTAAAATAAAATTTTAAAAAATGTGAAGTGCGGAGCTGATAATAAGATAAGCAACCAAATATGAAGGAGAAATAAAATTAAATGATAGATCTTGGGCTAGAGGTGTAACTCAGTGATAAAAGTAGAAGCTTAGTATGAGTAAGGCCCTAGGTTCAACACAAATAAAGCACCCAAGTGGTAGGTCTGTGATCTATTGCTGAGGCAATGTGGCAGAGAGCGTGGTTTTCTGGCTGTAGTAATTTAAGAGTTTGGGTTTTTATGCCCAAATGAGGACAAGATAAAAGTTTTGAACCCGAACCAAATGAGTGGTTGTACTTTTGAATAAAGAAGAGAATAATATGATGAGGCAGATAATCCAGAATAGAATTTGTCCACCTGTATGTCAGATATTTGAAGTAGGAAAAACAAAGTGCTTTCTAAGGATTCTTAGACATGAGTTTGCATTTATTCCTGTTATGGTTTGTGTCTGGATATCCCCTCAAAGCATCATGCAGTCATGGAAGCAGGCTTCTAGAATTTGTGACTGATTCAAGGTCTAATGCTGGGATTATGGGTGTGAGTGCTATACCCACCCTATGGTGGGCAGCCTACATAGAATATAAGGGACAAAAAGAATCTTCTCTGCATGCTCCTCCCTTTTTGCTCTTGCTGCTTTTGCTGTCTTCTGGCTGCTATGAACTGTTGTCTTTCTGCCATGCTACCCTGCCCTGGAGCCAGCTGATTATGGACTGAAGCCTCCACAAACTGTGAACTAAATAAACCTTGCCTTCCTTAATTTTGGTTGGGTATCTTGTCCCAGCAACAAGAAAAAAAGTAACCAAAACAATACCAAAACAACACTGGGACCCCAAACCTAGATGTCAACCTAAAAATTGTCTTCAGCTGTTGACATTTCTGAGGTGCTTGTCAGATACAATCATAAAATCTCTCTGTAAGCACTGGTTCTCATCTAAGGATTTCCAAATATAAAACTCAAAATAAGATCACAATCACAAATTACAATTCAAACTTTTTGTCACAAAATATACCAAATATTAAGACTAGACCCACAAGATCTTCAGAGACCAGAACTATCAGATACAGATTTTAAATAATTGTATTAAAAATCATAACCCACTAACAGAAACACAAAGAGAAAACTTGAGGCAGATTTGAAAAGAGCCAGATAAGCCAGAAATAGTGGGGCACATACCTGTAATCCCAGCTATTCAGGAGACTGAGGCAGCAGAACTAAAAGTTCAAGGCCAGCCTGGGGAACTTAGTGAGACACTGTCTCAAAATTTTAAAAATTCTTAAAAGGATTGAGGATGTGGCTCAGTGATAGAATACTTCCCTAGCATGGGCCAGGCCCTTAGGCTTGATCACTTATACCTCAGAAAAAAGGAAATAAAGTTCAGATTTTAACCTATGGAAAACGGATAATCAAATAATTGCACAATTAATCTGTCTTGAGGATCCCTTTGACCTCCAAGGGTAAAGCAGACAGATTAGGGAATTTCTGGAAGTTAATGCAATATTCTGAAACAAAAATGGACTGAGGTAGGAGCTATAGAAATAGAAATCCTTAGGTAGCTATTTTTGAAAGTTTTAATGGTAATTTACATACTATACAGTTCACCCATTTAAAGTGAAAACCTCAATAGCTTTTAGTATATTCACACAATTGTGCATCCACCATTACAATCCATGAGAATATTTCATTATCCTAAAAAGAAAACCTAAACCCCTTAACTATCACCTCCCAATCCCCTCCACCATCATCCTCAGCCCTAGGCAACCACTAAACTTCTTCCTGCATCAATAGATTTGTCTAGGCATTTCATATAAAGAAAATCATACAGTGTGTGACTCTGTGGCTGTCTTCTTTTATTGAACATAAGTTTTCAAAAACTTCATCGATATTGTAGCATTGTCACCATGCATCTGTTAGAATGCCAGGGGAGGACAAATATGTAGAGGATAAAAAAGATACCCCTTTGCCAATCACCAGACATAGAAATCTAAACACTTCTGTCCACTGCATCTTGGTACTAGAGCTGCCAAAGAGAAAACAACACAGTCATATACTAGATGAAATAACACTTTCACTCACATAGAGAAGACACAGAGCTGGATCAGATCCAGTAGTCTATGCCAAATTGCCTATGGCCAACAGATATAGCCAAATCAGGGCACTTGGCTTATGCACACCTCTCGGGTACCACAGGAGAAGAACCTCTCCCACTCCCACGAAGAGCCTGAATACTTCAAGAAGAACAAAGTATTATTTACTGAGACTGCACAGGAAAAACATCCTTACACAAGGCAGTAAGTGGGACAAGCAAATGATCCAAATCCAGGTCCCTTCTTTTTATTTTCAGTATTGGGGATTGAATTCAGCGCTTTTGCACAAAGCTACCAGCCCATTACTGCAGAGTGCTGAATCACAGCCATTTACCACCATATCCAGATACATTGGTATGTTGCTATAAGGAGA
This sequence comes from Dasyprocta punctata, assembly GCA_004363535.1. Classification (NCBI taxonomy): domain Eukaryota; kingdom Metazoa; phylum Chordata; class Mammalia; order Rodentia; family Dasyproctidae; genus Dasyprocta; species Dasyprocta punctata. Next base: position 36,604 of record RJWM01014018.1, on the reverse strand, counting down.
ATTCCTGGGTGAGAAGACGATTATTTGAGAAAAAAATTGTCAAAGTAGGATGGCTAGGACTTTGGAGATAAAAGAATAGTCCAGGCTAATTCTGAGTCTCTTCTAGGCTCAAGTTTGGTCGTTTGATGCTAGATTTCTGAAATGAGATTAGAGGAACAACAATTTTGGAAGGGGAGATAAAACATGAGTCTGAAGTTCTGTGGACAGGTGTGAACTGGAGTTGTAAGTGTGGCAAATACTGGTATACAGTATAAACTTGAAGCACATGACTGGATGCAATGACCAAAGAAATAAGTATAGATAAGGAAAAGAATAAGGATTGAACCCTGAGGAGCTCTAAAATTAAGAGGTCAGAGAGAAGAAGAAGTAGCAATATAGAAGACAGAGCCGGGAGTGGTGGCACACACCTTTAATCCCAACACTCAGGAGGCTGAGGTAGAAGGAGCGTTGTGAATTTGAGGCTGGTTTGGGCTACAACATGAGCACAAGGCCGGCCTGAACAACATAGTGCGACCTTGTCTCAAAAAACTAGGGCTGGGAGTTTGGCTCAGCGGCTTAAGTGTCTTCCTGACAGGCGTGAGATTGTAAGTTTGATCCCCGGTGCCACAAAAAATATATTATAGAAATATGACAGAAATAGTGATAAGTGGGGTTGAAAGAAGACTAAGAATACATAAGGTCATGGTAATTAAGAAAGTGTATTAAGGAAGAGGGACTGATAATTTGTGTAAAGTGATCCTGACAGGTTAAGTAGAATAACAGCTGAAAGCAACCATTAAATTTAGCAAGACAAGTATTCATATTTTTTGGTTTTTCAAAAGTTGTTTACTTATCAGCAATTTTGACTATCAGTAACTTTGTCAAGAGGAGTTCTCCTAGAGCAATGGGTCGATGGGTGCTAATGTCTGGTTGGAGTTGGGTTCAACAGAGAACAAGGAAAGAGAAAAAAGGGAACTATGGGTACTATCTCCTAGCAGTTCTGCTAGAAACAGCACGGGAACTGATGAGAAAGGGGATGGAAAAAAACCAAGAGTGTGTGTGTGTTGTTTCCAAGGTAGGGTAATTGCTGGCATCAGGAACAAAAGATGTGCACATCTGTAATCCCAGCACTGTGGTAGGCTGAGGAACTGAGCGGTTTAGCGACTTACCAAGACCTAGTCTCAAAATGAAAAAGATCTGGGGACGTGAAGGTCTTGGGTTCAGCTCTTTGGACGGGGTGTTGGGGGAGGTTGGTAGACAGAGGGGCTTTAGAAGTAAAAAGGATATCATCTAGTAAGTACCCGGAGGACTGGAAGTCCTTAAAGCAAGCAGAATGAGAAGTTCATTCCCTCTATCGTCGTCGTCATTATCTACTACCAAGGGATGCTGGGAGACAGGCTGGACTACATTCCACAGAACTTGGGTGGAGTCTTACCTGAAATTGCAGAATCGCAGAAGAAACCCTAGTCCAGGGGCCAGGGATTTAGCTCAGCGGCACAAGTGCTTGCCTGGCAAGCGCAAGGTCGTGAGTTTGATCCCTGGTACCAAAAAAAAAAAAAAAAAAAAAAAAAAAAAAAAAAAAAAAAAGATAGATTTAGGAGCACAGCGCCCCCAAACGCGGGGATATCCAACCCAGCCTCCTGGTTCACACTGGAAGTTGTGTTCTCAGAGGATCACCTAGTGCGGTTCCAAAGCCCCAGCCTGAAGGACAAAATTTCCCGCCCCGAAAGAAATTCTGCACTAAAGCAAAGCACGGGAAACAGAAGAGAAGGTCGCCTGGGAGCGGAGCGGGAGCGGGAGCTGCAGAGCCAATCAATCCTCAGTAGAGTTCCCATCCTAGAGGAGGGGCGGGCCTCTCCGAGTGGCACCGCCCTTTGCGGGTGTGCGCAAGCGCCTCTGGGTCTCTGAGTCGCCTAGTGCGCAAGCGCCTCTGAGTCTCTCAGTCGCCTAGGGCGTCGTAGTCTCGCTCCGCTTACCCGAACGGGCATAGTTGATGGATCTCTTTTGCTCTCCCACCGCCGCGCAGTGGTGGCGTTTGGCGGCCCAACCTGGCGGAAATGAGGCTCTTAGAGAGCGCGGGGCCCGATCGCGTCTCTGCTCCCACACAGACCCCCGAGACGCCGGTTTATTTAGGTTCTTCACACCGAGACCAAAGGAGCAGAGAGTGAAGAGGCGCTCTCAGGGCTGTTATCAGAAGTGCGTTCCAGCGACCTCTCTGCCCTGCCTGTGTGCCTCTGTGGAGGTGGTGCACAAACAAGCCAGAGAATCGGTTGGGTACTGTCCTGTTTAGTTGTTTTAACCTGCTGTTTTTGTAATAGGGTTTGCTTTGTGGCTTCCTCAGACTTAGTGGGGCTTGGGTGCTGCCACTGTAGAAGAGACCCCTTCTGACCACCAAGAGCCCACTCTTCCGCGCGGCCGCTGATGCAGGGCTTCTGTCACAAAGGCCAGAGCCTTACATGCACATCCCCGCATCTAGTGACAATGGCATAATAGCTATGAACATGCCTGGAGTCGGACTCTCTGGCCTTGCCACGTTCTAGCTGTGTGGCTGGGGTTTTCCTCTCCTGGAGAAGGAGGGATAATACGCAGAAACTTGAGGTAGAGTGACTGTGGTTTGTTTGGCAAATAATAATGTGGAATGTCCAGTTACCCTTTGTATTTCACTGAAAAGATAACTTTTTAATGTAAATGTGCATCAAATGTTATTTGAAATTCAAATGTAAGAGTTTTCTCTGGCAGTTGTGCTTTAAGGTATTGTTAGGAAACAATGCATGAACCAGTTTCTAGAAGTGTGTCTGACACATACAAATACACAATAAACTATATAAAAAGGTCCAGGCTTGGCATGGTGGTGCACGCCTTTAATCCCAGCACTCAGGAGGCTGAGACAGGAGGAATGCTGTGAGTTTGAGGCCAACCTGGGCTATATAGCAAAACAATCACCACTCAATGGAAGTCCTCTCCCCATGTGTGTATCTCTAGTCACCTGGCTGTACTGTCTCAGAGGGTCATTGTCATAAAAGGTCATTGTAAACCCCTCCACCCATCTCACAGCAATATATTGATGTCTTTCTTATACTTATCACAACACATTAAATTCCCCATGCCTTTCAGGACGTAGCATATTCACGTGAGGATTTTTGAAGTTCTTTGTAAGGTTGGTGTTCTCACAGGACAAGTATGTAGATTGTAGGAGCAGAATGGAGGAATCTGATACATTATGATGGAACCAGTGACACACTTGCACTGAGAAGTTGTAACTAGAGTTTGTCTCTTCTAGAGTTGGGTATGTAATCTATGGATGATGAAGGCATGTGAGCTAGGAGGGAATGGAAAGTGAATGGGGAAGCCTATGATACTAATTGTTAGTAACAGGTTTCCCTAGTAAGTATAGTGAGTGATTTGGCCCTGCTGAGCTCATTAAGGCATCTACCATATGTGAAATAACATTGCTCAGTCTGAGATGTCTAAAGTGAAAAGGAGAGATAGTGAAGTTGCAGAAGCAAGGATTACAAATGTTGAGTCTGTTTGACTTAACTGTTTCTGTTTCATCTCTTACTCTCCCTCAGTGATGGTTCTTTGACAGTAATAGGACCCTGCCTTTTCCCTAAAATAGGACTCACTGTGCAAGAGGAGTGGTTCAAACCTGTGGATGCATAGTGACCCCAGAGGCCTCCATAGAGAGGCACAGCAGTGGAGGGGAGCAGCTCATGTGAAGGGGAGCAGTGGACGTGCAGGACTGCACTGGCTGGCAGTGAGTGCTGGGGGCTCCGTCCTCCTACAGGGGAGAGCAGTTGGTCCAGAGCTGTCTTGGAGACGGCCGGCTGAGATCGGAATTCAGAATTGTAGCTGGCTCCATCTAGTGGCTCCCAGCTGGGCTCAGACCTGCTGAAGGTGCTCAGTCAGCCACAAGCCAAATGAGTCTGGTATTGGCCAGAGAGTGCAGGCTCACTGAGATTATCCACTACCCCACCAAAAACCTATTAGTGGCTTGCTGGAATAGACTGGCATGAATCTCCACAGATTGTCTACCAGTGAAAGCAGAGACAACCTTGGAAATGAACTTCTTCCTCTCTTGTTTATTTTTGTTGTTGTTGTTGCCATGGTGGTGGTTTGTTTTTGTTTTTTGCTTTCTGTTTTTGTTTTTTTTTTCCTTCATCGTTTGATCTTGTTTTTATATGAGTGTGAATGTCGTTTCTAGCCTCTTTGTGGTGGTTGTGGGTTTGTTCTGTTCTTCTTTTTATCTCTTCCTTCTCTCTTTCCCTCCAGTCTTCTGAACCAGTTTCTCAAAGTTAGTGTGATCCTCCATTGTCCTCCAACCTTGTAATCTCTTCCTCTGCTTCCACTTCTCTATTTTCTCCGTAACCCATTTTAAATTATAAACCCTGAGGGCAAAACTGCCTCTTTTGTTGGTACCAGGAATCAAACTCACAACCTTGTGCTTGCTAGGCAGGTGCTATGCCACTGAGCTATATTCCTAGCTCTAAAACTGACATATTAAGGATATATATACTGCGTATAATTTTCTGGTATGTTTTAGATTTTGTTAATAACCATGTCTTGTTACTCTTCTCTCATTGCTAGGACAAAATACCCAACACCCAAAATTAAGGAAGGAAAGGTTTATTTAGCTCACTGTTTGTAGAGGTTTCAGTCCATAATCAGCTAGCTCCAAGGCAGGGTGGCATGGAACCAGGGCAATGCTTCAAGGCAGCATCCAGCAAAAGCAGCCAGAACAAAACAGGGAGAACAAGCCTCTTCTCCCTTACATGGTAAGCAGGCTACCCTCCCCACACCTCTGGCAGGTGTAGCACTCACACCACCTCTGTGCCCTCCGGTTGCACAGGCTGAGGACATTTACAAAGTAAGGATTCTAGTTGCCTGCTGAGTCTCTTAGTTATATTTCTAAACTTCTCAAATTGATACAATGTATCAACTGTAACAATCCACCCCTTGTCAATCTGGCAACCAGACACATTTCTTTAAAACTGTTTCCAGATACAAGATATGCTTATTCATATCTTTTCACAACTTGAACATTATAACACAGGTTTAACTATCTTTAAGAATCAGTATTAAGTCTATCAATATTATATTACACTAGAACCATAGCATTCCACCCCTGGTCCCCAAAGACTCATGCACATCCCTTTGTGTAAAAGGCACTTAGTCCATCTGAAAGACTTGCTACAGTCCTAACAGTTTCAGCATTGCTGAAAAGTCCAAATCCTAAGTCTCCTCCAAGATGTAAGGCAAACTAGCTGCAAGCTCCTGTACAAATGAAAACAAAGTTAAATGCTTCCAAAATTAGATGGCACAAGAAAAACATTACCATTCCAAAGGGTAGAAATGGGGATACAAATGAGTGGGACCAAAGCAAGTCCAAAATCCAGCAGGGCAAACTTTAAGTCCTGGAGTTCCACATCCAGCATCTGAAGCAATCCGGTTTTGAGCTCCAAAAAGCTTGAGTGACTCCACCCCCATGGTGCTTGTGGTGATTGTAGTTCCCATGGTTCCTCTCTTGGGCTGGCTTTGCTCCCTTCTTGTGGCTTTCCTTAGATGATCCATACTCCTGGCTTTTCCAAACTGCTGGGGTCTCCACTGCACTTTCAGCTTCACACTCATAGCTTCATACATTGCCCTCTCAGGGGCACACTGTCCGGCCTCCCAGGCTTTCTGAAAATTGGGTGGAAGCCTTTTAAATCTCAGAACTCTTGTGTTCTGTATGTACCTAAAACCAGTGCCACTTGGATGATGCTGAGGTCTGCTGCCAGCTGCAGCAATAGCCAGGCTTTCCTCTCTCTTGGCTGTAAGTTGAGTGCCTGGATCACTGGGTACTCTGAATCCAATTCTGAGGAACAAATTTTCTATGCTTCCATCATTCTGGAACATGGTGCATCCACCACCATTCTAGGTCATGGTGCTCTGTGGCTTTTGCCTCAAAGCAAAGTATCATTTTTGTAGTTTTGAACTTACAAAGGTTCAAGACTTGCTGCTTTTTGTGATGCCTTCAGGCCATCTTTTCTATTCTCCTATTCCTTCTCAACAATTAAGATTTCCCCAGCTAAATCTTTGGAGGCCAAAGTGTTATTGGAGCTTCCTTTCTGGCCAAACTCACAACACTTTAAATCATCCTGTTAGGCTCTTTACTCTTGATTCTAAACATAGATCTGGCTAAAAGCCTTCAACAATAGCCATGCCACAGCCTTGACATTCAACTGCCTTGAAATTATTTCTGCCAGATTAATTAGTCCACCGCCCTTAATCTCAGTCTCAGGCAGTCTTTGGACATGAGCAAAATGCATACAAACTTTTTGCCAAACCATAACACATATTTTCTGGAGTCCAGCACCCAATGCAGTCCTTTCCAGCGGAAAACTCCCAAGCCTGGTCTTTACCAGCAGGATTTCTATCAGCCTTGTGGTCTTCTGAGCTCTAACCAGAATCTCCCATACAGAACACATATTTTCTGGAGTCCAGCACCCAATGCAGTCCTTTCCAGCGGAAAACTCCCAAGCCTGGTCTTTACCAGCAGGATTTCTATCAGCCTTGTGGTCTTCTGAGCTCTAACCAGAATCTCCCATACAGAACAGCCTAAGGCATTCCAGCCGTGCTTTCAGGCAACATCTCCAAACCTTTCCAAACTCTTCCCACAAGCCATTTCCAAAGGCTCTTGAACCACATGGTCAGGTATAGTCACAACAACAACCCCACTCCTATGGTACCGAATTCTGTCTTGGTTACTTTTCTCTTGTTGCCAGGACAAAATACCTGACACCCAAAATGAAGGAAGAAAAGATTTATTTAGCTCACTGTTTGTGGAGATTTCAATCTATAATCAGTTGGCTCCAAGGCAGGGTGGCATGGCACTGGGGTAATACTTCAAGGCAACAGCCAGCACAAAAGAGGGGGAGAACAAACCTCTTCTTCTCCCTTATACTGTAAGCAGGCTAACCCCGCCCCGCCACCGCCACCACCACCACCACCACCACCACTGGGGCAGGTGTAGCACTCACTCCACCTCTGTGCCCTCCTCTTGAACAAGCTGAGGATATTTACAAAGTAAGAATCCTGGCTCCCTGCTGAGTCTCTCAGTTAAATTTCTAAACTCAAGTTGACACAATGTGTAAACCATAACAAACCACAAATCTAATTCATAGGATTAAAAGTGGCAAATTAAGAGTTAGCTCAGTTTGTCATTTTCAAGGCTGTGTTTGATGCTATTGGTACCACTATAGCCAAAATTGAAATAACTGTCCTAAACAGCTGTTTGTGCTGGTATTCCATGACTGAGATTGACTAAGGACCACAGATAATACTGAGCCAAACAAGCAGCAACTTCTCATCTCCAACCAATTGGAGAAATAAAATCTTCCAACAAACTCAAAACCCAAAAACACATGGAACATACCTCAGAGAAGTAGTCATTACCAAAGTGTCCTAAATCTTAGAAATAAAGCAACCCACCTTAGGTAATTTACAAGCATCAGCCCAGGAATTAAACTAAAAAAAGAAAAGAAAATGAGAAGACACTTAAACAAGATTGCAACCACAGACATCCAGTTCACCAAAGGCAAACCCAGGGGGCAGTTAGGTGGGGCAACCCAAAAGCCTCCCACCTGGCCTTTCTGAAGTGGTAACAATAAAGCAATTGGATGAGGCTCTGGAAAAAATCAAATCAGAAATAATCTCAGATAACTGCAGAAATGGCATCCAAAATAAAGACCATGCTTCATGATGGCTAGAGCAGATACAGACCAAAAAAAAAAAAAAAAAAAAGGAGACTAGCTTAAGATAATTATGGAAGCCATGAATGCTCAACATAGGAAAGAATGGAATCTATAAGGCAGATTCAAGCAGATATCCAGGAGAATCAAAATTCCATTGAAAGTATTTGCAACAGATTAAGCCAGTGTGAGGACAAGATCTCAGATATAGAAGATAGACTTGCAGTTAGCAATCATCAAAAGAAAGATTTCTCAAAAATAGCATGGGACCTTGAGAAATAAATCCAGCATCTGCTAGATGAGACAAAGAAGAATGATGTAAGATTGATTAAAGTCAATGAAAAAGCAGGAGATACCACAAATGATATTAAAAAACTGTTCACAGAAGTCATGAAAAAAAACTTCCCTGGTAGAGAAAAAGAATTTGACATATAGATAAGTGAGGCATACAGAACTCCAGTTAGCCATGATCAAAGAAGATCTATAGCCAGGCATATCAAGATTCCAGAAATTCAACAGAAGAATAAAATCTTAAAAACTGTTAGGGGAAAGAAACAAATTACCTATGAAGGAAAGCCCATCAGAATCACAGCTGACTTCTCAGCACAAACTCTCAAGTCAAGGAGAGTTTAGAGTGAAGTATTTCAAGTTTTAAAGGAAACAACCTTCAACCCAGATTGAGGTACACTGCAAAACTATCTTTCAAAACTGATAGAGAAATAAGATACTTCCATGATGAAGAACATCTGAGGAAATTTATAATCACCAAATCAGCACTCCAAAATGTATTGAAAGACATTCTAGGAAGAAATAACAAGGGCTACCACTCCATGAACCCCAACAGAAGGAATCCACCAGGCAAGGCAAACAATTAAACAGAGGGAGAGGGAAAAAGAGTGGGAGCCAACAACAGGAAAATAACCTGACAAAGATAAGTCAATACATATCAGTTATAATGATCAGTGTTAATGGTCTCAATTCAACAATCAAAAGACACAGACTAGTAGAATGGATCAAGAAGCAAGATCCAACAATATGCTGCATACAAGAAACACATTTAATGCGAAAAGAAATTTATAGAATGAAAGTCAAAGGATGGAAAACAACATTTCATGCAACAGGAACCCAGAGAAAAGCCAGGGTAGCTATTCTATTTGCAGACAAAGTGAATTTTGAGCCAAGACTGATTAAGAGAGACAAAGAAGATCACTACAACCTCATAAAGGGAACAATCCAAAAGGAAGAGATAACAATCAAATATATATGCTACAAATACTAGTGCACCCAACTATATAAGACAAATATTAATGGTCATGAAAAGTCAAATAAGCCCTAATACAATTGTATTGGGTGATCTCAATACCCCACTGTCACAAAAAGATCAACTAGTCGATCAACAATGAAATATTAGAACTGCACCAAACTTTTGAACAAATGGACTTAGTAGAAGTCTACAGAGTGTTCCACCCCACAATATCAGGATACACATATTCCTCTCAGCTGCACATGGGACATTCTCCAAAACAAACCACATACTATCTCATAGAACATGCTTAAGCAAATGCAAAGGAACTGAAATTATCCCGTGCATATTATCAGACCATAATGCAATGAAATTGAAAGTTCATGACAAAAGAAATCACAAAAACTTCATGAACACATGGAAAGTAAACAGCACCTTCCTGAATAACCAATGGGTCGCAGATAAAGAAGAACTTAGGCAGTTTTTATAGTTGAATGATAATGACAATACAACATACTGGAAGTTATGGGACACAATGAAAACAGTCCTTAGAGGGAAATTTATAGCAGCAAATACTCATATCAGGAAAAGAGCAAGCACATATAGACAACTTAATGTTGAAATTCAAACTTCTAGGAAAAAAAGAGCAAACTAAGCCAAAAGCTCATATAAGACAAGAAACTATAAAGATCAGAGCAGAAATTAATACATGGAGACTAAAAAAATACAAAGAATCCAAGAGTTGGTTCTTTGAAAGATTAAATAAAACCAACAAACCCTTATCTAACTGTATGAAAAAAGGAAAGAAAATACTCAAATTCACACAATTAGGAATGAAAAGGGTAAAATCATAACAGACCCTGCAGAAATCCAGAACATCACCTATACCTACTTTGAGAACTTGTATTCTAATAAGATGGACAATGCAGAAGAAATGGACAGATTTCTAGATACATATGAATTATGAAAGTTGAATCAAGAAGATATAAAAATCCTAAATAAACTAATATCAGTCAATGAAATTTAAGATATAATTAAAAACTTACAAACAAAGAAAATCCTAGGTCCTGACGGATTCACTGCTGAATTCTACAAGAAATTTAAAGAAGACAACACCACTACTTCTCAAACCCTTTAATGAAATTTCTTTAATGAAATGAAAGGGAAGAGCCGGGGAATTAGCTTAGTGGTGTAAGTGTCTGCCTGGCAAGCACAAGGTCATGAGTTTGATCCCCGGTACCAAAAAATCAAAACAAAACAAAAAAAAATCAAAAGGGAAGCAATACTCCCAAATTTATTCCTGGAAGCAAGTATTACCCTGATACCAAAACCAGAGAAGGACTCAACTAAGAAAGAGAATTATAGGCCAATTTCCCTAATGAACATTGATGCAAAAATCCTCAGTAAGATGCTGGCAAACAGAATGCAGCAAATCATCAAGAAAATTAAATACCATGACTAAGTGGGATTCATCCCAGGGATGGTTCAACATATGTAAATCAATAAATATAATACACCATATTAACAGAGCCAAGGACAAAATTCATACGATCATCTCAATAGATGCAGAAAAAAACACTTCACAAAGTTCAGCACCCATTGATGATAAAAACCCTACAGAAAGTTGGAACAGATGGTCTTTATCTCATAAAAGCCACTTATGACAAACCAATAGCCAACATCATACTAAATGGACAAACACTGAAAGCTTTCACTCTAAAATTAGGAACAAGACAAGAACGTTCATTGTTACCATTCTTATCAATGTAGTTCTGGAAACATTAGCACACTTAGACAAGAGAAAAAAATAATGTGGGTAAGAAAGGAAGAAGTAAGCCGGGTATGGTGGCGCATGCCTTTAATCCCAGCACTCGGGAGGCTGAGGTAGGCGGAGCGTTGTGAGTTTGAGGCCGGCTTGGGCTACAACATGAGCGCAAGGCCGGCCTGAGCTACATAGTGCGACCCTGCCTCAAAAAACCAGGGCTGGGAGTTTGGCTCAGTGCCTTAAGCGCCTGCCCTGGCAGGCGCGAGGTTGTGAGTTCAATCCCTGGTGCCGCAAAAAAAAAAAAAAAAAAAAAAAAAAAAAAAAAAAAAAAAAAAAAAAAAACAA
>RJWM01014018.1:0-25445 GCA_004363535.1 Dasyprocta punctata | reverse complement strand
AGAAACACATCCCTTGTTCTTAAGTAGGAAGAACCAATATAGAGAAAATGGTCATAGTTCCAAATGTTATACAGATTTAATGCAATTCCAATCAAAATTCCAATAGTATATCTCACAGAATGAGAGAAAACAATCCTAAAATTCATCTGGAACCAGAAGAGACCTAGAATAGCAAAGGCAGTTCTGGGCAACAAAGGCAAGACAGGAAGCATCACATTCTCTGACTTGAAATTATACTATAAAGCTACTGTGATAAAAACAGCATGCCAGTGGCAAAAAAAAAAGACCTGAAGATCAGTGGAACACATTAGAAGTTGCAGAAACAACTCCTGACATATTAAGCTGCCTTATCTTTGACAAAGGTGCCAAACACATTCACTAGAAGAAAGATAGCCTCTATAATAAATGGTGCTGGGGAAACTGGCTCTGCACATGATGAAGATTAACACTGGACCCGTATCTTTCACCATACACTAAACTAAATTCAAAATGGATCAGAGATCTACATATTAAAGCATACATTAAATCTTCTGGAAGATAGAATAGGTAAAACTCTTGAGGACATTGGTGTAGGGAAAGACTTTATGAATAAAATCCCTCACACAGGAATTATCACAAAGAAACAACTGGGATCTCATCTTATTAAAAAGCTTTTGCACAGCGAGAGAAACCACCAACAGGGTGAAAAGACAACCCACAATGTGGGAAAAAAATGTTTTCCACCTGTTCCTCAGACAAAGGATTACCACTGAGAACATACAAAGAACTCAAAAAAAAAAAAAAAAAACAGTCAGACCTCCCAAATTTAAAGACCCAGTCCAAAAATGGGCATCTGAGATGAATATGCACTTCTCAGATGAAGAAATGCTAACAGTAAATAAATATATGAAAAAATGTTCAGCACCACGGGTCATTCAAGAAATGCAAATTAACACAACACAGAGATACCACTTCATGCCAGAAAGAATGACTATTATCAAGAAAACAACCAATAACATGCTGGAGAAGCTATGGAGAAAGAGGAATCCTTCTCTGCTGTGGGTGGGAGTATAGACTGGTGCAACCACTGTGGAAATCATTGTGGAGATTCCTCAAAAAACTAGGATTGGAGGTCCCATTTGACCCAGCTATTCCCCTTCTGGGTATTTTCCCAGAAGAATTAAAAACGTTGTACCACAGCAATATATGTGCACCCCTGTTTGCAGCAGCACAATTTGTAATAGCTACATCTTGGAAACAACCTAAATGTCCATCAACCTAATAGTGGATAAAAAATGATGTATTTTTATACAATGGAGTACTACTCACCATAAAGAAGGATAAACAAGATTTTTATATAGGTAAATGGATGCAACTAGAGGCCATAATCATAAGTGAAATAAATCGGACTTGCATGTGTAAACATCATATTGTCTACCTAGTGAGAGAAGCTGAAAGAAATTATGTGTTATATATTCATGATAATTATGATAGTTATACTACTAATTTCTCTTAGTTTATTGAAAAGAAAGGTTTGTGCTAATATTGTTTGGACAATTAAATGCAGATATCTTGTACTCTGAGTAACTAATTTAAAAAACAATACGCAATGTATTAACCATTGTTCCCTCTAATTACCATGTTTTGAAATTTTACTTTATTTTTTTCTCTTTAAATTAAAATTTTAAAAAATCTTTTGATTTCATATCCTTTTGTACCTCACTCCCTTCCTTTCTCTCTTCTCCTTTCCCTTCTCCCTCTCATCTCCAAGCTTGAAAAACTACACTTCAGTGGTCTTGAGTTTCTTACCTTTCATTTACTCCTTAGTTCTCTCCTACCTTCAGGAATCACTACTGTGATATTTTTCTCATTTAGGGCACTACTACCATTTGCTAATTCCATTTTTTGTTTCCTCCTACTTGATCTATTTGTTCCTTCCCTGGTCAAGAGAGAGCTTTCTGTCTCTGGAATTGTTCCTTCTTAGTGTGTTTCCCCATTATTAAACTGGTTATTGAGTCTGCTGCTCATGCTGCATACTCTCCTCTGGGCATTTTCCTCCTGGTACATGGCTTCAGCTATCCCTATAGTTGGTCATATCCATGCATTTATCTCCAACCTAAAACTTTTTTCTGATCACTCGACCCACCTACCCAGTCATCTTTATTCAGATATTCCATAGTCACTTAAGTATATTTCAAACTGATCTTTTCTCCTTCATACATGTTCTTACTTTAACTTTAATCTCCTAGAATTCATGAAATTTCATTCAGAACCTTGCCCTGAAACCCAGGGACAATTCCAGATATTTCTTTCCTAACTTCCCAGGCATAGTTCTTCTCTAGGGCCCATATATTTCACTCTCAAAAAAATTTTTTGTGAGAGTTGGGAGGGATACTAGAGACTGAACCCAGGGCATTATGCATGCTAGACAAGGCCTCTGAACTACAACCCCAGCTCTTTTAATTTTTTGGAACAGGATGTTTCTAAGTTGCCCAGGCTGGCCTCAAACTTGTGATCCTCCTGTCTAGGTCTCCCAAGTAGCTGGAATTACATATGTAGGTCTCTATGCCTGGCTATCTTTTCTAGAATTTCAGAGAAATAGAATCATATAGTATGTGTTCTTTTATGTTTTCCTTCTTGTAGACTCTGGTTTTGAGGTTCATCTGTGTTGCATCAGTAGCTTATTCTCACTTTTATCTTTTTGCGTGCATGTGTATCTGTGCATGTTCATGTGCGTGTGTGTGTGTGTGTGTTAGTGCTGGGCATTGAACCCAGAGTGTTTGCCCAGAACTGCATCCCCAGATATTTTTTTCCTTTTTATTCTGAGATAGTTTTGGTAAGTTGCCCAGGTTGAGTTCAAACTTTTAAGCCTCTTACCTCAGCCTCCTACCTCAGCCTCCCACAGTGGTAAGATTACAAATGTGTACCACCATATCCGAACCTAGCCCTTTTGTAAAGCAATGGAACGTCTTTCATTGATAAATAAGTCTTTTGCTCCCACTTTCTTTAACTTGTCATGCTCTTCCCTCTTTCTCAATTCTCTTACTTTCCAGTCCGCCTTCAGATGTTGAGATTCAGCTATTCTTCTTACCTTCTATAGGTTCTATGATCCATTATGTCCGTGACGAGTTGGAGTGTCACTGGGACAACATCTTCACCCAGACTTATTCCTCAGTGGAAAGACTTACAATTCCTCATAAATAAGATCCTGAAGGACATAAAGGTGATGCGTATGAGAGTTATGAACACAGTGGACTTGAACCAATTACCTGTTCCTGCCAGGTTGGACTAATTACCAGATCCCTGCCAGAAGGCTGTGGCATGGGCAAGATATGCACAATTTTGGCAAGGTCCTCTACTAGCTCCCGAACAATCTCCTTTTTTACAGTGAGATGATAACATTAGGTACAATTAGAATACTTTCTCCTACAGGTTATAAAATGGACTTACATAGATAAAACAAAAACAAGGCATCTTGTCATACATGTTGTTGAAGACCTATGTTCTTTATCTTTTTTCCACCACTCATAGTATATTAGCATATTATGTTAAGGTTGTAAGATAGTTGCCATACTTCCATAAGTAAGCTTCAAATTCTAAGCAGGAGGAAGGATGGTCAGAGAGCCACAGGCCTGTGCCATCCTTGGAGAAACACAGTAGTGTTTTGTGTGGCCAGAATTGCTGGGTCCATGATCACCCTAAACTAGGAAGCAAGGGAAGGTGAAGGAAAATAATTGATATAGAGTAGGCATCATAATATTGGGCACAAACATATTGCTTGTATTTAAAGGCCTTTTTAGTCTTTTATTAGCATTCTCTCTCGAATCACCTTAATACGGTTCAATGAGTGATTGTTTTTTTGTTTTGTTTTGTTTTGTTTTTGCAGCACCGGGGATTGAACTCACAACCTCACGCCTGCCAGGGCAGGCACTTAAGGCACTGAGCCAAACTCCCGGCCCTGGTTTTTGAGGCAGGGTCGCACTATGTAGCTCAGGCCAGCCTTGTGCTCACGTTGTAGCCCAAGCCGGCTGCGAACTCACAACGTTCTGCCTACCTCAGCCTCCCGAGTGCTGGGATTAAAGGCATGCGCCACCACGCCCGGCTGAGTGATTGTTAATACAGGAAGGCTGGGAAGGAGGAAAGGAATAGTGATTAACTAATAGAATAAGATTATGTAAATGAGCTTTTTGATTTAGCTTCCTAAATGAGATATGAACCCCAGGGTCCTATCTCTCAATGCTCTGTAGCCACAGAATTAAAAATGACAATAGAGAACTCAAGCTCTGAAAATGAGAGGTACAGGGAGAATAGAGGTTCTGAGTTACAGATATTGGCCTCAGTGTATAGTCTCAAATCCTTTGTGGCTGCAGGAAGCAGACATGATGGACATTATAAATAAAGAAGTGTTAATACTTCAGTTTCATTTATTATTTTACTTTGCAGCTTACTGATCAGGGCACAAATATTGATACATAGAAACTTGGTTAGACTCATGCAGCATTGTTTAGGAAGCAGGTATAGCACAAGTATCTGCTGAGAAAGGGGATCCCAAAGATAAAATTCATGAGGTTCAGTTTAAGCTGATTAGTATGAGTTTATGTAGATATGTAACAGACATGCTGCATCACTGGAAGATAGCTTGTGTTGTATTGTTCTGTGTAACATATTAAAAGGTATGTATCTTCCTTGATACACATACATATGCATGTGCATACACACTTGCCCTATTGGGGCAGAATACAGAATTTTAGACCTGAAGTAGTAAACCTGATGTTGTGAAGGGTGCCCATTTCCCTTTATACAAGTACAAGTGAAGCAAGTACAAGTCACATGATCTAGCTATCACATATGATGAGCATTCTATTATATGTCTGTGATGTGTGAGTTTCTTTAGGCAATATGTGTTGCATGTGTGACTGATAAAATTGGTCCTTTGTTGCAGGCAGGAACTCTGAAAAGTTGTTCCAACTGTGATAGGTATAGTTACTTTCCATGGTTGGGTTCCTTTGTCACAATCATAGGGAACTGTAATCCTCTCTTTTACAAGCACTTAATTTCTTTTTCTTTTCCAGTACTTGGGATGGAGCCCAGAGCCTTCACACTGAGCTACACTTCCAGCCCCTTTTTATTTTTTGAGACAACAGAGTCTCACTAAGTCATTAAATTGCCCAGGCTGGGCTTGAATGTGCATGGTCATCTTGCCTTAGCCTCCCAGAGTGTTGGGATTGCAGGCATGTGCCACCATGCCTTTTTCCCCTCTTGTATATTTGGTTGTAACTTGTTAAATATCTCTTTCCCCTACTGGATTCTTTTTTATTTGTTTTGGTACCAGGGATTGAGCTCACGACCTTGTGCTTGCCAGGCAGGTACTTATGCCACTGAGCTAAATCCCTGGCCCCCCTATTGGACTCTTGTTTGTTTGCTTGTTGCATTTCATTTGGCTTTTGTAGTACTGTGGATCAAATCCAGGGCCTTGCATATGCTAGGCAAGCACTCTTAAGTCGTATCTCTGCCCCAGGATGCTTTATTCCTAAGATCCAAGACCATGTTTGTTTTACTTAGTATTGTATTGCCAGTGTATTTGGTAGAACCACTCAGTTGTTTGCAACCTTGTTACTGTGTCTGAACTATGGAACACTGAAAATTATTTGAGGGCTGTTTTTCCATTTTTCTCAGTGCTAATAATTAGATGACTAGGCGAAAAGTCCATTCATTATGTACAATGGATACCTTAGGAGACAGGGACTTCCTTTTCTTATGAAACTTGGTTAAAAAATTCTAGAAGATGCTTTGATCAATAAGGTTGTATCTTGTTGCAAACTGAGGGTAAAAGAGGGATGATTCCCCCAAATGCTTTCCACTATTAGAGTGAATGAATACCAGTTAGCTAAAAATGTCCACTAACCTGTCAACAAATATTTATTAAATGAATAAGTGGCGACTTGGGCCCCTTAGCTCAGGTCACTCTTCTCTCTCAGATTGATGATGGAACAAACGACGTAGTTGTTCTGAGTGACTGGCGTGAGACTGTCTACCAAGAATCTCACCATCCCCAGAACAAGCCTTTTGTCTGCTTCTACTTCATCGATGTCAACTATTTTGTCTCCTTAAACTGGGTGGAACTGTATGGAAAACAAATGCAGGTAAAACTACTTCAATGATTTTTTTCCTCCTTCCTAACTCAATTTATAGGCACCACACCTACACTGACCTCATTTCAGACTGATGGGGGTGACTCTGAATCAGTTTATTTGAGTACTCATCTCCATATCCAGTTTGACCTGGATGCAGGTCCACAGAATGCAGATTTCCTAAAAAGTAGAATGAAGGCCAAGAAAAGGACCTTCAACAAGGTACTTCTATCACATACCAAGCACCTAGTAGTAGGAAACTTCCAAAGATAAACTGTCCCATCTTTCCTTAGTTAACAAAAAGGAATAAGCGATCCAAATAGCATTTTTCTAATGTACACTTTTGGGAGATGATCTGCCTCCATAATAAGCCTTCCATGTCTCATCCTCTTCTAGGCAGTGCTTTGGGTACAGAAAAAAGATACAGACATGAAAGGAGTGATTGAGAAGGTGAAGTTTCATGTGATGGAACAAGTACCACCCATCAAAGCAATGGTCCACACAGGTTCCTACCACATGTTAATTGCTTACTGTGGTGACATGCGCCTGAGACTCTTTGGAGATCACCATCAAGCATTCACATCTCTGGGTACAGTGCCTTGTCGTTTCTCCATCAGCTGCCTCTGCTATGACTCAGAAACTGAGATGCTGCTGTCTGGTATCTTGGGAGCTGTTGTTACCTGGTTTATTTTACCAAATGGCAGGGGCCTCCACATGGCTCAGACAGTGCCCATGCCTGGTGGTGAGCTTGTACAGGGCATTTCCCTGAATAGTGCCAAGGGCTCCCTGCAGATTCTATGTGAAAATGTGGTGAGAGTCTTTAACCACCAGGGTCAGGGCCAGCTGAAAGAAGGAAAGAAGTTCACCCTTGTAACCAGCGGTTCCTCCATCACTTGCTCCTTTACTTGCATCTCTCAGGGAAATTTCTATGCAGGAAACAGAGCTGGAGAGATCCATGCTTGGGGTTTAGATGACAGTAACTTTCTCCACAGCTTCCAGGCCCATTCTTTATCAGTGATTTGTATCCATAGTAGGCCAGAGACCTACACTTTACTAACGGCAGGCAGTGAAGGTGTACTGAGGGAATGGAATCTTGCTTCTGGGAATTTGCTGAGGCAGCTGAGTATTGATGAGAATCTGCAGCAACTGAAGTTTATTGATAACACCACTTTTTTCTGCCAGAGTACCTCTACTTTCTCAGTGCACCACCTGCCCTACTTTTATAGCCTTTTCAATGTCTGTGGTTCTGCTCCCAAGCAGCTGCAGCGGGTCTGCTGTGGCCATAATTGGACTCGGATCTTGTGTGTCACTGAGGATGGTTTATTGCGTTTCCTGTCTCCAGTAACAGGGGATCTCTTGGTCATCACATGGCCTCTACTTGTTGTGAATAAGGCTGTAGCATGGGCCTATGACTCAAACAGAGAGGAGCTCTTTGTGGCAATAGACAGCTCAGAGGTGCTGGTTTTTGATGCAACACGCTCTCCTTGTCCAGTAAAGTATCTTGTGTGTACCTCAGAAGATCCTAGGGATAAAGTAAGATGCCTGGCCTATGGGAGGTCACATTTGGGTAAGGGCCTGGAAGGACTGATGTTCTGTGGATATGAAAGTGGCATTGTGAGAATTCTCTCCCATTGCAGTTTTGCACGAATAGAGAAGACCATCCACACTGGGGCAGTGTTGTCCTTATCTACTCTGGAAAGTTCCCAAGAAAACTCCTTACTCTGTTCCTATGGCAAGGATAACATTATACACCTGACAGAGGCTGTGCTTCAAGACAGCAAGCTTATCTTGCAGCCCATCAGCAAAGTTCTCTGTGGTTGCCCCCTAAAACACATGATGCTTTTGCCAGGTTGTGTGGCTGCTATCAGTGAGAACTCTGGCTGGTGTCTCTGGTGCTATCAAGACTTCCTGATTTCATCAGAATCAAAACAAAGCTTTATGTTTGGAGAGACAAAATGCCTGCATGAGTGTGCTGTCACTTCATTTGATGTCTGCCTTTCCCTGAAACTTTTTGTCACAGGGGCCATTGATGGTTCAGTCCGGATCTGGGACTTCTGGGGTAGACTTGTAACTCAACTGGACTCAGCACTGCAGTTTGGACCACTCTGTTTTGCCAATAATCGGGGTGACCTGCTTTTGACTATCAACCAGAGTATCTACATAGTATCCTGTTTAAAATTGCTGCCTCCAACTAGGCTGATTCACCTACATAGCCTAAATAATGTAGATGAAATACAGGAAGTTCCTAAGCCCTTCTTGCCTAGCTTCTTCTTTTTGTTTGAAATGGTATTTGTACCCAAATTTGTATACCTGGGACAAGGCCTGCAGGAATTACAGGGACTAGAAACCCTTGTCAACAAGCGAGTCATTGCCTTTGATAATACTGTGCCCCATGTTGTAGAAGAGAGCCATACGCCCATTGTGGTTCAAGACATATCCAATTTGAAGTTTTTGGAAGATAAAGATACTGATTTGTCTAGTCCAGACCCCAAGCATAATCGACCCCTGTATGTAGTCCCTGCTCAATTACAGTTGGCTGGCTGGGATGGATTCAACATCTACCGCATGTTACAGTCCTTTTTTGGTCAAGGAAAGCAATGGCCTTTTGCTCCTGATTGCTACATCCCCAACTCAGTGATCCGAGCCTCCCTTTGGCCTGAGGGTACCCCAATCTTCCTACGCTATGATCTGTACTCACCCTACCAAGATAAGAACTGGGACATGACTGAATTCTTAAGACCCCAACCACTGTCACCTGTGACTTTAGAAGAAGAAGTCTCAGTGAGTAAACAGAAAGATAAACCCAAGGAGCAAAAGAGAATTTCCCTTAATGTCCTTGAAAATACAGCAAACCAAAATTGGATGGGGAGAAAATTTAGTGAAGGGTTAATAAACAATTTAATAGAGACAATTCTCAACCTCACAGCTTATTGTTCTGTAGAGAAATACAAGACATATTTTGATATCCTGGAACAAATTTTTGCCAGTTACCAAGTATCTTCAAGGTTGTGCACTGAGACAGCCTGTCGCTTACTGAAAGATACAACCCATTACAATTCACATATCCGTGAGCTAGCATGGGAGATGCTAGAGAGGCTGGGCTTTATGAGCCATCTTTTTGCTGTTCCACTGGCTATGGGATTGATGGACAGTGATAAGAATGTGCGGACTAAGGTGTTATACCTTATGACAAGAGTTACAGGCATCCAAACCAAGACTGCGCTTATTCGCTTGCTGAAGAAAGAAGAAATTCTCCAGGAGATGGAGTAAGTTAAATGGTGATGTCCCCTTCTTCTGATTCCTACTTTCCAGAATTTGATAGCTTTTTAGCTTTTACCACAATCCCTTTTTTATTCTTTTCCTCTCCCTTTGTTTTTTAGTTCTATTTGTTTTTACCCTAGCATCTACCTCTTTTCTTCTGACCACTGACACCTATTTTCCCTAATTTTCTCACTTCCTTAAAATTCCTCACTATTCAAATCCACAACTCTCCCAAAGAAGTATATGTCACCTTGACTATTCATTGCTATTCTTCATTCCTTCTTCTGTTTTCTTTCTTCATTGCTGGTGTAGGGATTGAACACAAGGCCTTGCATTTCCTAGGTGAGTGTTCTACCACTGAGCTATACTCCAGTTGCCTTCTCTCCTTTGTCCCTATCTTCTTGCCATTCTCCTCCTCTTCTTCCTCCTCCTTTTCTCCTCCTCCTCCTCTTCCTCCTCGTCCTTCTTCTTCTTCTTTACTGGGTATTGAACCTAGGCCTCTTCACATTGAGCTGAATTCCAACTCTTTTTTATTTTTATTTTTTTTGAAACAGGGTCTCACTAAGTTGCCCAGTCTAGGCTTGAACCTGCTATCTTTCTGCCTCAACCTTCTGAGAGAGCTGGGCTTACAAGCATGCACCTCCATGCCCAGTTATCATTCTTCTGTATCCATCGCTTACTTCACCCTGTTATGTTTCCAGTATCTACTTTATCCCTGTCTCATCCATTGTAACTTCCTTTTAAAAAAATTTCTGTCTTGTCATTAGCTCAGTAATGTCTTTTTTTCTGCTTGACCTTTGTAGGCTGGAAACTATTGGGGAAGTCTCTCTGCGCCAGCTGCTGGGGATTCAAGCTAGTGATATCCAGTGCATGCTTACACATGTGCGGTGGAGGCTAAATGAAAATTTGACCTTATCACATAAAGATAAACCATTTACTTTTTCTTTTGCTATACCAGAAGAGGAAGAACTTGAGCTCACTGCTGAACAAACTTTCATACCTTTGCCAGAACCTGAAAAGATCATTGAACTGAAGAAAAGAAAGAAACATATTCAAGAAAAGAGCAGAGAACTTAGTATGTATGGGGGTGATGTATGGGGTATGATTGGGGCCAACTTCATTAGGCAGAGCCAATAAGACCAAGGTATATAAAGTGATACTAATGAGAATGGTTTAGTGGGAGGATCTTATTCACAGAATGTAGCCTTCCTAAGAAAGATCACCCCACAAGTGACAATCTTATTTCTTCAGGATATGGAAGCTGGGATGATGAATGAGCATTTCTAAATCATAAAGCCTTAGCCCTTGGTACCTTTTTATCTCTAATAACAGTTTACTGAACTAGATATAACAAAACACCTCACTTAAGACCTCTATGTTTCTCCTATTTTTCTCTCAATATCTCTGCAGTTAAAAAGGCCCTGAAAGTTGCCAGGAGACATAAAAAGATAGAATTTAAAAAGGTTAGCTCTGTGATTGTGACTTCAGAGGATTCACGTGAAAAAAGAGAAGTCAGGAAATCAGAGCAAGAAGACACCCAGGATGTTGCCTTGGAGCCAGGGGTGTCACTTAGTACTTTCAGTCCAGTTGAACCCCAGGATGATGCTGAAACAAAGGAGAGCATATTGGAGGCCACAAAAAGCAAGGAGATCACAGAAGCTTTGGAGATCACAGAGGACACAGAGACTACAGATCAACATAGCATGAGAGATGTTGGAGAAGTGATCCCTAAGTTGGAAAGACAAGAACACATTAAAAGACTTTGGAAAACGGCAGCAAAAAAAGGCCAAAAAGTAGCAGAAAAGTGGGAAGAGAAAAGGATTTCAAAGGACATTTCAGAGGTGACTATGGAAGAGCCCAAGGAAGAAGTTAAAGAAGAACTCATACAGGTTTCTGAACCAGAAAAAGATACAAAGAAGAAATATAAAAAGAGTCGTGGTTTAGCTGGGACCCCTGGACATGTACCTAGACCAGACATTAGGTCTTGGCGGGATGACATTTGTCACCTTGTCACCTCAAGGATAGCAAGCTCCTCCCCAGGAATGCTAAGGGATCTGGGTAAAGAACTGGTAGACCTGGCTCAGGTTGTGCTTGCTGACCGGCAGCCCAGCTGGGATCTCTTCAAACAGATCTGTCCCCTTTTACAGGACTCAAGCCCATTTTCAATAAAATTGCATGATGGAGAAGTGGGAGAACTACCTCTCAAAACAGAAAATGCAGTTAGAGGGGCTGTCAACGAAGAAGAACCAGTAGTATTGAGAGAACAAGAAGCTAAAAAAGTGATGAAGAAACATGTGAAATTTTCTCCAAAAATCAAGAAGAAAATTGCCTTCTTAGAAGATCACCCAGTCTTAGAGAAAGGAAAATTTAAGAAGGCAGTGGGGAAACTGGACAAGCAACTAGGGAAAATAGTTGAGGAAGAAGTAAAACTGACAAAGCCTGAGAAAATGTCAATGCAAGAGAAGGAGAAAATGACCAAAGATAAAAAGAAATGGACCTATCCACAAGAAAAAATGCCCCGGGAAAAAGAAGTACTTATTCCCCAACAAAGAAAATCAAGTATGAAAGAAAAGAAAGTACTCCAAGAAGAAAAGAGACTAATTGGAAAAGAGAGAAAATTAATTGGAAAAAGAAAGAAAATAATCTTAGAGGAGGGGAAGCCAAGCCTGAAAAGGAACTGGGGGAAGGTTATGCAGGGTGGTAAGGAAGGTTTACTGGCAAGGGAAGAGGGATTGTTAGTCCCTGAAAGTAAATTAGGTGAGGAAGAGGAGGCAGTGATCCTGGGCATAGAAGAACAAGTTGAAGAAAGGAAGAAACCCAGCTGGGAAAAAGAGGAATCTATAGAGGAAGAGGAAAAAGAGCAGGAAAGTGAGGAAGAGACCTGGGAACTGGGTACATTGTCCCTGGATTATCTCTCTACAGAAGAGGAAGGATTGTCTGAGGAAGACAGAAAACAGCCATCAGACAGGGAGAGTTTGGCAGAGCAAGAGAGTAAGTTGACCCAAGAAACGAAGAGATGGTTTGCAAAAGAGAAAAGGAAGCCCCATAAAAAGAAACAAATCCAAGAAAAGAAAAAACAAGTTGAGAAACAGGATGAACAGAAGAAACAAGATCAGAAGGAGAGTCTGGCTCAGAAAGAGGAGAAGGAGAAAAAACATTTATCCTGGAAAAGAAGGAAACTGGATCTAGAGGAGGATGAAAAGTTTGGGGAAATGAAAATGTCACAAGAAGACAAACAGGCCTGGAAAAAGATAAGAAAATCTTGGAAACAGGAGAGAAGGACCCAGAAAGAGAAAATTGAGGAAAAGAGACAACAGTCCTGGGAAAAAGAGAAAATGGACCTAGAAAAGGAGGAAAGGGCTAAAGAAATGAAGAAATGGTCACAGAAAGAAGAACAAGTCCAAGAAGAAAAACCATGGGGTTGGGAAGAAAAGAGACAGACTTGGAAGGAAAAGAATCGAACCTGGGAAGACGAGACACTGGTTCAAAAAGTGGAGGAAGAAGTTGAGAAAATAAAACAACGGCCAAGAGAAAAAATGAAACTGGTCCCAGTGGAGAAGAAAACGATGAAGGATACTGAGAAAATACTCCAAGAAAAATGGAAACAGGTCATGAAGAAAGAAAAACAAGCTAAGAAAAAGGAGAAACAGCCTGAGAAAGAGGAAGAAATAGTCAAGAAGGAAAAAAAGGGGACTCAAAGAAAAGAGAAACTAGACCTACAGGTGGAGAAATTGACCCAGAAAGAAATACGTAGTCAGAAAGAGGAAGAAGTTGAACAAAAAAAACAACAGACCTGGGAAAAGGGGAAACAGTCTCAAGAGGAAGAGGTACAGGCTGGTGAAATAGAGAAACAGTTTCAAGAAAAAGGGGAAGGGGCCAAGAAAAAAGAGAAAAGGACATTAGAAAAGAAACTGCCTGAAGAAGATAGTAAACAAGCCAAGAAAGAGAAGCAGCCTGCTAGAAAAGAAAAGGTCAAAGTCAAAGAAGGTATTGAAACAATTAAGAGAAAGCAAAAAACAACCAAAGAAGAGAGAGAAATTATGAAAGAAGAGAAAAAATTGTCCCCAGAAGGGAGGACTTTGGCCCATGACATTAGGACCAAGGAAACACACATTATTGAAGAAAAGACAATAACCAAAGAGAAAAAACAGGCAATAAAGAAACTTGACAGAGAAAAGGGGACTAGTTCATGGGAGGAAAAGTTTAGTTCCAGGAAGAAAAATATAGAAATGAAAGAGAATCAACTATTTAAAGTCTTAGCTGGGATAATTAAAGAAATGTGTTCAGTGCCTTCAGAAGAGATAGAAATAACTAGGGAAGGAAGATCACCTATTGTGGGAAGTGAAATTGAAGGTCACAGTCCACATGAGGAAGCAACCAAGGAAGAGAAAGAACAGGCTCAGAAAAAGAGAAAATTACAAGATGACAGACTGGCCACCAAAGAGAGAACAATGACTGATGAAGAGAGCTTGGAGGAGGACCAAAGGTTATTAGAGGAGGTCCAGGACAAGATTTTACTGGATGAAATCCAAGTAAAGACTGTATTAAAGAAGGTCCAGGAGCAAAATCTGCTAGAAAAAAAGCAGCTAGAGGAGCTTCTGGAGAAAGCTGAGGAGAATAAATTAGAAAAGACCCAAGTGAAGTGGTTACTGGAGAACATCAGAGATAAACTCTTTGAGGGCTTATCTGAGATCTGGACTGAAAAAGAAATAAAAGAAAGTCTAACTGAGAAGGGGAAAAAGAAGGAGAATGTGCTAGAGGCAGGGGGAAAGGAGGAGATTCTTCCCAAGAAAAAGAGATATTTGATGAAAGAAAAGAAAAAGGAAATAGTAAGTCCAAGTGAAGAGAAACTAGAGGAGAACTTGGCTAAGAAGCATAAGAAAAAAAGGTTGGCCTCCCAAAAGAAAAAGAGATTGACTAAGGAGAAAGACATCCTGAGTAGGGAGAAAGAGGGCCCAAATGAAGAGGACAGCCTTATTGCAGAGTGGAGATATCTGAGTGAGAAAGAAGAGAGCCTCAGTGAAGAGGAGGAAGAGGAGACTCGGGAAGAAGAGGAGGAGGAAGAGGAGGCAGAAGAGGAGGAGGAAGAGGAGGCAGAAGAGGAGGAAGAAGAGGGCCTCAGTGAGGAGGAGGAAGAGGAGGAAGAGGAAGAGGAGGAAGAGGAAGAAGAGGAGGAAGAGGAAGAGGAGGAAGAGGAAGAAGAGGAGGAAGAGGGCCTCAGTGAGAAGGAAGAGAGCCTCAGTGAGGAGGAGGAAAAGGAGGAAGAGGAAAAGGAGGAAGAAGAGGGCCTCAGTGAGGAGGAGAAAGAGGTGGAAGAGGAGGAGGAAGAGGAGGAGGAGGAGGTAGAAAAGAAGGAGAGACTCAGTGAGGAGGAGGGAAAGCAGTACAGACTTCCAGATGTGATGCTTTCAGAAGATGAGAGAGTGTTGAAATCAGAGCTTTCAAAAGAAGTGGCCTTACCCAAACCAGTGATAGAAAGTGAGGGTGTATCTAGAAGGAAAAGACTTTTTAAGAAAGAGCACATGCTTGACAGAAAGACAGACCCTAGACTTACAGACAAAACACCACTCCAGACAGCCCTGGAGGGAAAAGAGCGAATGGCTCTGAAAGTGGCAGATCTTTTGGATTTGAAAAAAAGACAAGGCAGCCAACTTCTTGGAGAACCCCTCATGACAAGTTTATTGGGAAGACAAGAAAATGTATTTTTGGAGAAAGCCAGGGGTATGTTTTCACAAGCCATGGCAACAGACTTACAGACCCAGATTCCAAAAGCTCTCCAAAGACCAGGGTTCCAATATTCTGATATTATCATAGAAACCCAGAAACCAAAACCAAAAGGTGACAGATGGAAGTGGTTGTTGTGGGATCAAGATTCTCTGTTGGGGAAAACTAAGAGTCAGGCTCCAGCCCCAACCTCTTCATTTGAAAGATTAGCTGACTCAGAAGTAAATGTCTCAGATGAGGATTGGATTAACAATACCTTAATAAAGCTGGAAGCAGGGGAACAACTTTCCAGGGACAGTTTCCATCGACTGAGCCAACTCCTCAGAGAGTTTACTCCAGAAGGATCCTTGCAGCATCTGTTCCGTCTTAAGGCCATTACTAAACACCTCAGTCAGAACCTAGATTTAAGTCACACTGATTTCTCACAACCTTGTAAGGGTAGCTTGAGTCCAATGTACTTAAAAGTGGTCCCTCCAATTATAAGAAAAGAAAAAGAGAGCTGGCTGGAGCCATTCTCTATCCCTGAATCAATGTTACCATCAGCCACCAGTGAGACTCAAACCCCACAGACTTCCAGTTGGCATCTCTTAACTGAGTCTTACAGGGAGAAACAAGGACAACAGTTACCCGTTGCTGTCAAGGAGACTAAACACATTTACCCAACCAGAAGGGGTATTCCCACAGCTGTCTGTCCCTTTGTGGGTAAAAATTCCCTGGCCTTGAAGGGGATGGTTGAATACCCCAAATTTCTCAAGGCAAAGAAGAAAACACTGCCCATCCCTGTACCAGTGTTACCACCAATCACCAAGAGGATTCAAGTTCCAAAAACCATAAACTGGCATATTCTAGGTGAGCCTTACAGAAGTGCACGGATACAGCAGTTATCTAGTGCTGTCAAAGAGATGCAGACACGACATTTTTGTCCTGCCAAAAGAGACCTTTTCACAGGTGTCCATGCCTCTGTGGACAAACAAACACTGGCACTAATGTTTCAGAAGGACCTGAAGGATTTTAAGGACAAGGACAGATTTCTCAAATTGCCCAAGTTGGAGAAGAAGACACAGCCTGTCTCACCAAAGAAGGAAAAGATACCTCCATGGGAGACATTTGTGGCACTGTACCATGTTTTGCAGATGCTGCGGCAGCAGTATGCTAAAGACTCTGCTGCTTGGATGGAACAGTTCCATCAGCTCATGGACTTGTACCAGCTCAAGTGCCCCAGAATCCAGAGGCTGCTACAAGATCTGCTACTGGGAAAGGAGCGTCAACCCAAACAGATCATCTACAAAGAGGCCCTGAAGGCCACGGGGCTAGTACCTGGGGAACGGGTATTCTACTGCCTGGTTTGTGGTCATTCCCATGTCCTTGCAGGTTCTCTCAAGTTCCAGAATATGATATCCATCTCTGGGCAGAACAGGGTGCACACTGTCCAACCTGTGGGCATTGCCCAGTATGGATTCCTAGAACTTGCCTGGAAAAGCCTACCACAAGTCAATCCTTTCCACACTGAGAGTTTGCCCAACACCTCCACTCTCTGATTTGGCCTAGTACTAAGACTTTGAGATCCTGTAAGAAATTGTGAGACTGGGCCACAGTTTTTAAACCTTCTTACTTGCTACCTACTTCAAGGTGAGATTGGACAAGGACCTTCATTCACTCTATCAATCTTACTGTATATCAAATAAAATGAAATTTCTTACTTGTAACAAATATTTTTACTTCTTCTCCTCTGCAAGTCTAGAATTTCCTGGAAGCACAGAAAACAGATACTCTGTCTTACAGGAAATGTTTTTCAGTCACCAGAGTACATCTTGTGGAGGGCAAGGGCCAGTGATGGATCATCTTTTGATAGAAAATTCTGTCTTGTGATGTAGTTCTTTTTAATAGATATCTATCTTAATGTCCCATTAGCTACTATTTAGTTTCCTCAGAAGGTCTCATGCAAATAATCTTTCATTAATTTATCATTACTATAAGAGAAAGTCTATTAATTTTGCCCCTATACAAATTTTGATCTTGGGTTAGTTCGTAAACATCCCTAAGCCTCAGTGTTCTCATCTACATAATGGAGATATAGTGTGAAATACAGTAGTGGTTAAGAATACCAACTTTGAAGCTGGGCACAGTGGCGCATACCTAAAATCTTGGCACCCCAGGAGGCTGAGGCAGGAAAAGTATAAGTTTGCCTACAATGGGCAAATTAGTGACTTAATGAGACTTTGTCTCAGCGTAAAAGATAAGACTGGGGGGGAATCGCTCAGTGCAAAGGCCTTAGGTTCAATCCCCAGTACCACAAAAACAAAAACTGAATACAGAACTGTCAGTCTGTTATTTACTAGTTCTATGATTTTTTTTTTTTTTACCAGGAATAAACTCACGACCTTGTGCTTTCCAGGCAGGTGCTGTGCTGCTGAACTATATTCCTGGGCCTAGTTCTATGATCTTAATTTTTTGTTTCCTCAAAGTAAAATAGTGGTAATAATGCCTAGCTTAGTGAAATTCTAACACAGTTCCTGTGATATAGTTCTTTTCAATAGATATCTGTCTTAATGGGAAATGGCATGTGAATGAAAACATTGGATGTAGAATCAAACCAGAATTTGAGTCCCTCCTCTGCAATTTGATTTGCCTCTCTAACCCTTAGTTTATTACGTACAAAACAGGCCTCATTGTGAGACTCAAATAAGATTTTGAGTATGTCCATTTTAGTATACTGGGAATGGAGGAGAGTCCTGAGACCTCAAGATAGTTTGTGGTCACCCTAGGAGAAGGAACATAGTTCAAGGAGAGAGCCAGCAAAAGCAAAGGAAGACCTAGGCTGAAGTATGAAAAAGGAACTTAGAAGCTTTGGGCATAAGACAGATTCCTCAGGGAAGTGCCAGCTTCCAAGCACTGTGAGGAAATCTTGGAACAGGAGTCAGATCTCAGGTATCATGTAGGAGTGCAAAGGGAGTACCTAGAGTTGACAATGTGAAAAAGCTAAACAAAAAAGTTCAGAAAATACACTCAGAGCTCAAAGAAGGCATAAAAGTCTGGCAGAAACAGATTTGAGGCTGAAGGAGCCTGGGAGCTGGGATATACCTCAGTGGTAGAGCATTTGTCTAGCATGTGTGAGGCTTTGGGTTTAATCCCCAGCACTGCCAAAAATAAATAAATGAATAAACTTCTTCTGTTTAACCTAAGGGTTGGAAAGTACAACTGACTGGTACAGTATATATTTTTGCAAATCCACTTTATTTAATCATTTTTATTCCTCTACTCTAGATGAATGTTTTTAGCAGCTTGAAGTGTAACTTATGTACAATAAAATTGGCCCATTGTGTAAGTGTACCATCTAATGAGTTTCAGTAAGTATAAACAGATGTGTGACCATCATCAAGACACAATATTAGGACATTGCCATTACCTCAAAAAGTGATTCATGATCTTTGGCAGTCACTGTTTCCACTCTCTGCCCAAGGCAATCATGATTTTATTGTCTCTTTAGATTGGCTTGTTCTGAACATTTAATAAAAATGGAATACCACAGTATGTGGTCATAGGTATCTGGTGTCATCCACTTAGCATAATGTATTTGACATTCACACATATCATAGCTCTTATGATTACTTTGTTCCTCTCCATTGCTGAGTAACATTCCATCATTTGGATTACCACATTTACTTATCCATTCACAAGTTGATGGGCACATAAATTATTTCCATTTTTTGGCTATCATGAATAATGCTGTTTAAACATTTACATTTAAGTTTTTTGGGGACATGGGCTTCCATTTCATATTTCACTTTTAAAGAAACTACCAAGATCCTTTCCAAAGGGGCTACATAATTTTCCATTTCCATAATTTACCTAGCCACTTTTTTTGGTTGATTGCACATTATCTTTTAAATCAGTTAAGAATATAAAATGTATATTTAGACTGTCTTTTACAATCATGTTTACTTGTGCTATTTGCTTAGGTGATTTGAGCTTTGTCCGGTGTCACTTGAACCTGAAATCTCCCTTTTATCATCTTATGGTTGGAAATAAATTATCTCAATCTTTATCTGGGAATTTTATTTCATCTTCTTTTAAAAGTCATTTTTTCTTGATATATAATTTTTGATTGGCCAGGGATTTAGCTCAGTGGCACAAGTGCCTGCCTGGCAAGCACGAGGTCATAAGTTCAATCCCTGGTACAACAATAAATTCTACGTAGTTTTTGATTGACATTTTTGTTCCTGTAGTACTTTGGGTATGCCATCCCATTGCTTTGTGGCCCACATTGTTTCTTATATCTCAGCAGTTACTCTTGTTATGGTTTTCTATTAATGATGAATTGATTTTTTCTCGTCTTTCAACAGTCTGTTCAGGTGAGAATATCTTTGTAGTTATACTACTTGGAGCTTGTTGAGCCATCTGGATCTGAAGCATGTTTTTCATCAAATTTGGGAGATTTTCATCATCATTTCTTCAAATATTTTTTTTCTGCCCCTTTACTTTTTTGTACTTCTGGGACTGCAGCTATGTTTATGTTAGTATAGTTAATAGAGTTCGTACTAGTTTGCGAGGGATACCATGGCCACATATTACAAACTGAGTGGTTTAAATAACAGACATCTGTTTTCTGACAGTTCTGAAGATTAAAAGTCCAAGATCAATGTGTCAGCAGGGTAGGTATATTGTTCCTCTTCTTTTTCTTTCCTTTTTCCATCCTTCACAATTCTCCTAGCTTAACCTCCCAAGTGCAGGGATTATAGGCATGTGCAACCATTGAGCATGTGGAAGAGCAAAGCTGTTCATCTCATGGCAGGTGGAAAACAGAAGACTGGTATCCAACAATGCCTTTGAGGGCCCACTCCCAATAACCTAAAACCTTCCACTAGGCCCCACCTCTTAAAGGTTCCACCACTTCCCAATAACATCACTGTCTGGGCACCAGGCCTTTAAAACATGGGCATTTGGGGGACATTCCATGTCCAAACTAAGCAGAACTGTGTTCCTGACTGACCAGCTATAAATCAAGGCTCAAGTGATCATGTCTTTTGGCTCAAGTGTTTGTTGGAATTGAATACAGAACTCAGAGAAACACTTTTTTATATTTACTTATAAATATTAGAAAGGATTCAGAGGAACAATAACATGGAAGAGATGTTCAGGATAAGGTATGATAGAAGGGCCACTGAGCCTCCATACTCTCTAGACACACCACCCTCTAGCTACCTCATGCTCAGCAATACAGAAACTCTGAACTCAGTTCTTTTGAATTTTGATGGAGGTTTCATTACATAAGCATGATTGATTACATCACTTGTCATTGATGATCAACATAACTTTTAACCTCTCCCCTAGATGTTGGAACTTTCAAGCTCTATCATGCCTTGATCCTTCTAGCTACCAGTCCCTATCCTAGGGCTATGTCGGGGCTGTCTGCCACCATCAACTCATTAGCATACAAAAGTCATGTTATTCTAGAGCTTCCAATTTTTTTAGGAGTTCTTCACCAGGAAATGGGGTTGAAGGTATATTTATACATTCCTTAATATATATTTTATTAAAACTACATCATAATGTCTTTGTCCAAATTTCCTCCTCTTATAAGCTTGTCATCATCTTTGGAGTAGGGCCCAATTTAATGACCTAATCTTAACTCATTACCTTTTAAAGACTCCCCATCTCCAAATACAGTGACATTCTGAGGTACTAGGGGTTAAGATTTTAACATAAGACTTTCTCGAGAACATGATTGAACCCATATTAGTGCTCCAGATTTCTAAAGCTCTATTAATGTGTCTTTATTTTCTTATACTGTTATTCAATTTGGATAATCTTTAAGGATTTATCCTCTTGTTCACTGAGTCTTCTGATAATGCAAATTGGCTACTGAGCCACTCTATTGACAATTTCAATTTGATTTTAGTTTTCAGCACCAGAATTTCCAGGGTCTCATAATTTGTCTCCTTATTGATGTTCCTTGTTTTCATATTGTTATCCTCCCTCCCTCCCTCTCTCCCTTCCAGTACTGTGAATTGAAACCAGGGCACTTTTTACTAAGCTACATCTCCAGTCTTTAATTTTTGAACTTTCAGTCCAAGTTGTCCCGGCTGGCCTCGAACTTGCAATCCTCCTCACTTAGCCTCTCAAATAGCTAGGATTACAGGCGGGTGCTACCACACAATACATTTGTTTAACTGTTCATCATGTTTCCTTTAGATCTTTGAACATATTTGTAATAGATACTCCTTTAGATCTTTAAACATATTTGTCCTTGAAGTCCAATCTTGAGCCCTCTCAAAGACAGTTTCTATTAACTTTTCTCCTTCTTTTTTTTTTTTTTTTTTGGTACAGGGATTGAACTCACAACTTTGCACTTACCAAGCAAGCACTTGAACTGCTGAGTTAAATCACCAGCCCTTATCTCCCATTTTGAGAGTCTTAAAATTTTTGAAAAAATGAAAACAAGACATTTTTAAAAAATAAATTGTAATTACAAGATTCTGACTTTCTTTCCCTAGACTGCCAGTCATTTTTTTTTGTTTGTTTTGAGTTGCTTGGGATAATTCTATACAGGTTGTGCAGACTCTGATGTCTCCTTCATTTTATTTGTTTTTAAACTTTTATTTGCATTTATTTTATTCTTAATTTATTCCCATGCCATAAATTTTTGTTTCTTCAGTTTCTTCTGGCATATCTTTTCTTCTGTGCAACTTTCTCCTCTGGTTTAGGAATAATTTGTTCCTTTTTAGTAAGGATCATCTCAATGTGGCAGGGAAAGCTCATGTATGGGTTAATCCAGCCACGAGGTGTGTAAGGACAGTAGTGCATCATGGATGCTTTGTTCACTTGACTGTATGTTCAATGACCAAAGACTCTACATTGAAACCCCTAAGTTCAACACTATTCTGCAGTCTTAAGCATGTACAGCAAAAACTCAGCACTCTTTTTAGGCCACTGACCCCTTGTCCAGTCCCACTGTTTGGCCTGGGCACAACTACCAACACCACAATTGTAATGCCAGAATGGCACACATTACTTCTTTAATGTGACATCCTTCAGATATTTGGTAGCCTTTTGGATGGCCTCTTGTGATGTGTCTCAATGTTCCCCCAAAGCCTCATGTAGTCATGGGGACAGGATTTTTCAGAGGTAGCTGAATCTAGAGTTTATAATTGGTTCATTGTCTAATGCTGGGACTGGGGGTGTGAGTGCCACACTGGGCCTAGGACAGGTAGCCTGCACACAGTGTAAGGGAGGGAAAGAGGCTTGCTCTTCCCTTTTGCTCTTGTTGCTTTTGTTGTCTTTGGCTGCCATGAATGGTTGCCCATTGGCCATGCCACCCTGCCTTGGAGCCAGATGAAGATGGATTGAAAGAAACCTCCACAAATGATGAGCTGAATAAACCTTTCCTCCTTTAACTTTGGGTGTTGGGTATTTTGTCTCAGAACTAGAGAAAAGTAACCAAGACAGATATCCTTGATGACCTGGGTAGCTCCATGGGTGTTCTTAAAGTGAACATGAGGATGTGAGCCTCTTGATTTGCATGATTTTGTGATTTTCTGGGTGAAGAGAATAGCGAATAATTTTCACAGGTCACCTCAGGGTGCTTACAGGAAGAGGTCTCATTTATTTTAAAAATTATTGTTGTAAGCTGTCTCAGGAGAGCTTAATTAAGTATTGACTGGAGGTTTTACTTAGTTATTGTAATACAGTAAACCCCCCACACTTTGCAGTTGGAGCTCTACATGGCTTGAGGGAATGCTTTCAAAATCTGAGTTGACAAAACAGCATGGTTTTTACTTCTTTTTTCTGAAGTCTCATGGTTAAACAGGAATGAGTAGCTCACTAGGACCCTCTCAATTTTCTCTCGAGTAGCAATAGCTATTGCTTCAAGATCACTAGGAATATATGAGATTTTGCCAAGACACTCTCTTATTACCTCATTCCCTGGATTTTTCTATAACTGTCTGGTTTAATTTGATTACTTGAACCATTATGGAGCTGAGGCTATTATTAGCACTCCTTGATTATTGCCATGTGGATAAATTGACACCCTCTGTGTGTGTGTCTGTGTGTGTATGTGTGTACGAGCCATGCGCACACTGAGGCTGAAACCCAGGACCTTGCCTCTGGCATGCTAAGCAAGAACTCTACACCTAAGCTCCAGCTCCCACCCGAGCCCATTACTTCAACATCCCTGGGCAAGGATGTTTTCCTTGCTTGCTACTGACTACAGTCTGCCCCTTCTAGTGCTAGACTTGGGAGGAGGGATAAGACAGGATGAGAACAAGTTATTGATTTTCAGCAGATGTTCAAAGATCTTAGGTTTATAATTGATCAGTAAAGAGATTTTAACTTATTTAATCTTTAAGATTGGCTCAGTGGCTTAAGCGCCTGCCCTGGCAGGTGCAAGGCTGTGAGTTCAATCCCCGGTGCCGCAAAAAAAAAAAAAAAAAAAGATTTGATTTATTAAGCCGGGCGTGGTGGCACACGCCTTTAATCCCAGCACTCGGGAGGCTGAGGTAGGAGGAGCGTTGTGAGTTCGAGGCCGGCTTGGGCTACAATGCGAGCGCAAGACCGGCCTGAGCTACATAGTGTGACCCTGCCTCAAAAAGCTAGGGCTGGGAGTTTGGCTCAGTGGCTTCAGCGCCTGCCCTGGTAGGTGTGAGGTTGTGAGTTTGATCCCTGGTGCCCCCCCCCAAAAAAATAGATTTGATTTATTAGCTGTCTAAAAGCAAGTATTTAGAGAAATGCTGATTGCTAAAAATTTTTTTCCCATGAGATAGAGTCTAACCTTGTAGTTCAGGCTGGTTTTTAACTCACTGTATAGCCTAGGCTGGCCTCAAACTTTCAGCAATCCTCCTGTCTCAGTCTTACAAGTGCTAGGATTACAGTTCTGCACCACCATGCCTGCCACTAGATGTTTAATGAAGTAGTAATTGATAGATTAAAACTTGGTTTTAAGCAACAAACATTATTATTTATAACTATTCCTAAATTAGTAAGAATTTCTAATTAGTGAATATTGTCAATATACTATCTCTAACTCACACATGAAAGAATCTGCCACTACTACTTAATGTGGTATTTAAAAGTATCCAAACTTTTTCAACAAAAGCAATTGATGACTAATCAGGCATGGCAGCACATGGCCTGTAAACCAACCACTTGGGAGGCCGAAGCAGGAATACTGCCACAAGATGGAGGCCAGCCTGGCCGACTAAACAACACAGGAAGGCCCTGTCTCAAAAAAAAAAAAAAAGAAAAGAAAAGAAAAAGGCAATTCATGCCCTTCTAGAGGAGTTCTGGTGTTCCAAAAAGTATTGTCAAACATGTCTGATGCTTCACTTCTACTTAGGTGCTCATATAAAAAAGATGCTCTTTTTAAAGTGGCTAAAAACCTAGCATTAAAAACAAAGCAAAGACTTCCTGCAAGATGGCCGCCCAGATAACACTGCATTAGGGAGACTCCCTGAATATACCATCCAAATGCTGGAATATAAAATAATATAATAACAGAGAGAAGGAAAAAAGAGGGAGATGGGTCTTCTGGACCAAAGAAGAATCTAAAACGAGAACTGTAGCCCACGGAAAGAGTAAAAAAAATGAAATAAACAAAGGTGGAGACCGGCGGCGCCTCTCACCCGAGCCGAGTCCAGTTAGCGCTGCAACCCAAACCCGGGGGGAGCCATCGGGGTGCAGGCGATATGCGGTCAATTGCTGCGGCTGAAGCGGTGACGGCGGAGGCGGCGGTCGATTGTGGAGCAAGGTGGTCGCAAGCAAGCGAGTGAGTGAACCCGGCGGCCCCCAGCCCCCCACCCCCCACCCCCAAGGGAGAGCAAGGGACAGGCATCCATCTTGAGACCAGAACTACACCTAATTAGGCACGGTTCCTGGAAGGTCGCGACAGAACCTGCGTGGGCGCCCTGAGGGGGATGGGGAAGTTCGGCAGACTGCCCGGTACGGGTTACCAGGAAGCGCCCTATCATTGCACACTGCAGCAGACATCCGTGGAGCAGAAACAGGCTTGGGAGAGGCAGTGGACCAACACAGCCTCACTGGCAAGCCCAGGAAAATGCCAAGACGGAAAGGTAGAGGGCGCTCTCCAGACTCCGATACAAGCAGAACCAATTCCGGGGACGCTAACACTGAAATGGTTGGGAGTCCAAAAATTAAACTCTCAGAGGAGTTCACAACTGAAGTGGGAAGACAACTCCATGAAGCTATGAAAGAAATTAAAGCAGCACTGTTAGCCCAACTGAGAATCGAAATGAAATACATAATTGGGGAATCGTTAAGCGCCTCTAAAGGAAACATAGCAGGAAAGGTCGAGGATGAAAAATCAAAGGAAATTGAGAATGAAACAAATAAAGA